>ML058407.1:2166639-2448346 GCA_003013855.2 Liriodendron chinense | reverse complement strand
GTGGCCTATATAGAGTAGACTAGATTTATCTGTATAAAGTTGAGTGAACCACTACCAAAATCCAGCTCACAACCACGGAATTATAACCTACCCTCCCCGAACAAGAGCAAATGCCCATTTCCGAGTTTATCCCGGGAGGTTGAAAACAATAGTTAGTGGCCATAGTGTAGATTTTACCTTAGGTATAGAGCATAACACGGTAGTAAATAGGGTACTCTCACCCGGTGTGTACGGAGGTTTACCAGCCTTATATTACAACTCCCCTTTCAGAGGAGGTACTTACTAAGTTAGTTCAAATAGAGCACCTAGAGGAGTAGTTGAAGGGCACCAACAAACGTATTTAATTTATATAAGTCAAGTTCACAGTAAGGTTTCCTGTAAACATGTTCGGGCAAAGATGTTAACTATTAGCGTAACCTTCATCTATTTTTTCCCGCCGGTTCATACTACCCTTAAACTCGTGGCCATGGATAGTGCCCTACACATAGGTTCTGTTATTTCAGATGACCCATCATCTTAAATAGTCGAACCTGATTTTGTAGGAGTTAGTGAGGAGAGCCATATGCTTATCTAGATAGTCGTTCAACCTCACACCAAAACCACCCAAAGTTAAGTGGATTGGGTTCAACAAGTATTTGGCTTATACCTTACTCCAAGTGTGAACGGGGATTTAGTCCATTCCGAACAAATTAGGCTATCAGAGGATACTACGTACTCTAGCAACCTGATGGGCCTAGGAACATAAAAACCCCGTGGAAAATAAACTATTATCGCGAGTTTAAGAATCAGTTTTCATGAAACAACACTTTTAACACAAAGGAAAACTGACATTTGTTAAGGAAATCTTTAAACCGTATCCTACCATAAACGAAATACCGTAGGTTATTGTCCTACAACTAGAAGTGGACGAACTTTTGGAGATTTTAAAAGTCCAAAAATAGATTTCCAAACCCACTTTAGTTGGAAACTCCTTTGCCCCGTTGGCCGAACATAACGGAAAGGCCAAGAAAGAGAACACCTCACAACAAACTCGATAGTAGGAGAAACCTTAAAAAACCTAGGAATCCGAAACCCCGGAAATGGTCTAATCTAAATAGTTGATAAAAGGGTGAAGAGTTTCACCACTATCGAACTTGTACGAGGCAACAAGTGAAGGGGTTCATATCCCAACGCTACATCATTATTTGAGCCATTCTGGCTCCAGCTAGGTGTCCCTGAATATATACTTAAGTGTTTATGAAGGCTATCAAAGATAACTCTTCGATTGTTGGTCTAAACATTCTCTAACTACATTCATTGTTGAAACTTGATTAAACTTTCATTTGTTAATATTTTTCCGTGATCCCCAAGTTCCTAGGTGAACATCGTTAGGAAATAATACGAGTTAAGCGACACCAAAGAGTGAAAGAGTTGATCTTAGCTTTAATTCTAGATAGATCAGTTTACAATCTCGTCAATTTGATTTGTTAGACAGTATACATTCCCGGTACACATACTAAGTGAGTTACGTTCGATCCTGCTCGTATGAGTTAACGTATCCAGTCAGGGTTAAGGTTATCTGATTCAAGTGATAGTATTGGTAGTAATTCAGGATAGTGTTCTATTTCGATCCAGTACTAAATTTGAACTAAGTTTAGTGTATGTATCAGGGTGTATTATGTTTTAAAGGTTTTTTCATCTTGAAACCATCCTTCATTCCACATGAAGGTCATAGTACTAGAGCGTACTCCAATTCCTCGGATCATACAGGTTTAGACTAACACACAACAATTAAGAACTCAAGCAATTCTTCCAAACATCCATGAGTTCATCATAAGACTAAGAAAAACTACTTAGAACTTGAATTAAACTTCAAACCGTTGTTCTTTAAACATGAAATCCAACTTAAAACCAACTTAAATGAATTGAAACAATCTTAGATTCACTACAAGCTTCACCTCTTAGCCCTAGCTAAGAGGTTTAGCTGTTCATGATCCAAGGAAACATGAAACAACTAGAAAAACATTAAAAACAAGAAAGTAAACTAGAAGGAGTTGTAGAACTCCGAAATCCAATTCCGCCGCCTCCCACCTTGCTCAAACCCTCCTAAGATACCCTAGGAACAATCCCTAGGTGTCCTTTTATAGTGGGGAGGGTCCGCAGCATCAGAATCTTCCAGAAATTGCGTAAGAGTACGCGGTGCGTAGAGAAATTCGGGACTTGTAGAACACGCTTCATTACGCAAATGACCGGTCGCACGACCGGTCTAAGCTACTGGATGACCGGTCGCATGACCGGTCTCAAAATCATTAAAAACGTCCAGAGAGTTTTGGGAATTTTCAACCCAGAAAATTAATTCAAGGACCGGTCGCACGACCGGTCTGAGCCATGGATGACCGGTCGCACGACCGGTCGTGGACAGTCCAGTGAGATTTGCCCTATGGCCCCTCCTGTTGAGTGATCGGACCGGTCGGACGACCAATCCTAGGCTTTGGACAACCGATCATAGGCATGTTCTTCTGCTTTCTTTCTTCTTTTCTCTGACTTCTTCTTTCATCCTTCGACACTTGGTCCTTTGATCTTCTTTGCTTCTAAATAGTGTCTTTAAGTCTTCAATTGATGATTCCTCTCTCTCATCCCTACAATCACAATTCCATGCATTAGATCAGTCTATAAATCATGAAAACCTTGCATAATGAGTGATGAATTAGGGTTAGAATATGCACAATTAAGAGCTCAAAACACCCCCCAACCAGCATTTTGCTAGTCCCGAGCAAAACATGCGTGAAACTAATTCCATTCTTCAGAACCCAACTCTCCTTCAGAAACCATTCTTCTATACATCCCAAGATACACAAGTGTAAGAGTCAGAAATATTAGGTGACAGAGGTTGAAACTGTAAACTTTCAAAACATCATAAGTGTCCATATGAAATTACCGCTAATTATTTGATAAATAGAAGAGTTTGAACACATTTAACCTAGTGTGGATTGTGAAGGTTCATCTCATGAGTTTCCAGGATTATCTTCTTCATAGATCAACTAGACTATAGATCTCAAGGTATATAGAGCAACAACAAGCCCATGACGGGAATTCGCCTTACTGTCCTTCCGACGGCTTTCACACTACGTCCCATTTCCGGCTTTGGTTACGGGTAAACCATCCCCCAGTTGGTAATAGGTAGCCTTAATCGGAATTTTCCACCATTTTTCCATCATTCCCAATTTCGTCCTTCCTTTCCCTTTTCTTTATATTAGATAGGATTTTTAGAAATCCATATCTTTCGTTATTTTTCCATGGACAAGGATGGACAAAGTACCCCGACTTGGTTTCTCAACACCTTAAATCAAAATCTAACTAATCCACAAATCACATAATTCCTTCAACCCATGAAAATCGTGTAATGTGAACTAGGTGTAAGAGTGTTCAAATTTTCTATCAATCACAAAAATAGGGGAATTCACATATCAAACCATTATGTTAAGAGAAGTTTAAGACTTACACCATCATACACTTCATATCTCCTCTTTTTATGCTCATATCATCTCAAATGCATAGAAACAAAGTTTTCCAACAAAGTTTTGAATTTTAGAAAAATCAAAAAATTTCTACAGAATTGCTCGAAATGTTACAAAACGCTGGATTCACCCAAGTGATCCTACACCCCCCAACCAAATAAAAGGGAGTGAGGAATGAGCAAAACATGAGATGTGCAATGAGCAAAACATGAGAGCAATTTCAAAATAAAAGGGAGTGAGGAATGATAATACTTGAGAGAGTGAAAAGTGGAATTCTTCCTCCTTCTAACAAACCTATGAAAAATAAACAAAAGTAACCAAATCCTAATCCTAACTACTCAATACCTCCATCAGACTAGGAGATCAATCATCCTGATACACAGGATCAGTCAGAGGTATAGACATACCTTCTGAAGGAAATTTCTCAAAGAACGGCTTTAATCGCTGACCATTCGCCTTAAACATGTTGTCGTTCCTTAGATTTAACAACTCGAAGTCCCATATGAGTTGACAGTTTGCACAATGTAGGGACCGGTCCATCGAGATCGAAATTTCCCCAGGAATAAATGTAGGCGAGAATTATATAGAAGGAATTTTTGATTGATCGTGAATGTCTTATGAAGAATGTTCTTATCATGGAACACCTTCATCTTGTCCTCGTAAACTCTCGCATTCTCATATGCTTCGTTCTAGAGTTCTGCAAGTTCATTCAATTGTAGTTTGCGCAACGAGCTTGCCTTGTCAGAATCGAAATTCATCTTCTTAATTGCCCAATGTGCCCTATGTTCCAACTCCACAGGTAAGTGACAAGCCTTCCCATAGACAAGTCTATAAGGAGACATACCAATAGAGGTTTTGAAAGCGGTGCGGTAAGCCCAAAGCGCATCGGTAAGTCGAAGCGACCAATCCTTGTGATCGGGGTTCACCGTTTTCTCCAAAATTTGTTTAATCTCCCTTTAGATATCTCAGCTTGTCCACTAGTTTGTGGGTGATAGGGAGTGCTCACTTTGTGTGTTACACCGTATTTCTTCATTAAGGTTTCAAATGGACGATTACAAAAGTGAGACCCTCCATCACTTATGATGACTCGAGGGGTTCCAAACCGGGAAAGAATATTCTCTTTTAAGAAGCGAATGACCATTTTATGGTCATTATTCCGACGAGGGATCGCCTCGACCCATTTGGAAACATAGTCAATGGCAAGCAAGATGTATGTGTTTCCAAAAGAAGATGGGAATGGACCCATGAAATCGATGCCCCAACAATAAAAAAATTCAATTATTAAGATGGGATTGAGTGGCATCATATTTCTACGGGAGAGTCCTCCCAATTTCTGAGAAGGCTCACAAGTTTTGCAAAACTCATGTGTGTCTTTGAACATAGTGGGCCAATAAAACCCACATTGCAGAATTTTTGTTGTGGTCTTTTTAGCTGAAAAGTGACCACCACATGCTTGTGAATGACAAAAGGAGATGATACTTTGTTGTTAATCATCGGGCACACATCTCCTTATGATTTGATCGGGACAATACTTAAATAAGTATGGGTCGTTCGATAGGAATTTTCGCACCTCAGTGAAGAATTTATCTTTATCTTGCTTTTTCCAATGTGTAGGAATTGTACCTGTAGCAAGATAGTTAGCAATGTTCACATACATGGCAATTGGGAAACTGCAAAAAGTTGTTCATCAAGGAACATATCATTGATTGCGGTCGTTTCAGGGGAATCGGTGAGAACAAGTCGAGAGAGATGGTCAGCCACTACATTTTCTACTCCTTATCGCGTATCTCTATGTCAAATTCCTGGAGTAGAGAGGATCCATCCTAACAACCGTGGCTTAACATCCTTCTTAGAGAGAAGTTACTTAAGCGCGGCATGGTCAGTGAATATGATGATCTTGGATCCAATCAAGTAGGACCTAAACTTGTCCAAGGCAAAAACTACGGCTACAAGTTCTTTTTCTGTTGTAGTGTAGTTTGCTTGGGCAGAGTTTAAGGTTCTACTTGCATAGTATATAACACATGGCTTCTTCTCTTTTCTTTGGCCTAGCATGACCCCAATAGCATAGTCGCTTGCGTCGCACATAATCTCAAAAGAAAGGCTCCAATCAGGTGGTTGCATTATGGGAGCACATGTCAACATACCTTTAAGTGTAGTAAAATATTTTTGACAGTCTTCATTCCACACAAAGGAATTCTCCTTTTGTAGTAGGTTACATAAAGGACGAGAGAGTGAACTGAAGTCCTTTATAAACCTTCTATAAAATCCTACGTGTCCCAAAAAGGACCACACATCTCGTATGCTCTTAGGTGGTGGAAGGTTAGAGATAAGATCGATTTTCGCTTTGTCCACCTCGATTCCATTTTGTGAAACGATGTGACCAAGTACAATTCCCTTTTGAACCATAAAGTGACACTTCTCCAACTTCAACACAAGGTTCTTCTCTTCACATCTTTTCAGCATAGATTTCAAGTGCTCAAGGCAGTCATCAAAGCTACAACCAAATACTGAGAAATCATCTATGAAGACTTAGAGAATTGTCCCCACCATATCAGAAAAGATACTCATCATATAACGCTGAAAGGAGGCAGGGGCATTACATAGTCCAAACGGCATTTGTCGATAGGCGAAAGTGCTAAATGGACATGTGAATGCAGTCTTTTCTTGGTCTTCACGGGCTATCTGTTCGCTCGCCTCCGGTGTAAGGCTACGATGTAGTAATTAAACTTGGTAAGACCGAGGTCGATCCACAGGGAATTGGATAACAAATTCCAAACTTATTCCAGCAACTCAGTTTGCAATAGATAAGAGATTCAATTAGAATAATTATGCTAAAACAGTAACTTAATGAAAATCAGTAGTTTAAGGTACTAAGGCATTCCAGGATCCACTTGTAGCAATCCCATGTCAATCCAATCAATCCAAGCAAGATACACAACTAGATTTGAAGTCCTATCTCTTATCTAGTTGGAAAATAAAGCATTAAACACATTCAATCCCATTTAAGTTGAACTTCCAAGTTCTAGTCCCATTCAATCAATGTAGAATTCAAAATCATAGCCTTCGGAGTAACAGCCATGCCTATGGACTATGGCCTGCTCAAGGATTACTATAATTCGAATATAAACAAGCACCATATGATAATCTCAGAGAATTGCAAGGAATCCATGTCCAGAGCACATGAACTCTCATAAAACATCTCAAACTATCAACTTGAAGAACTAGAATAAATAAAAATCCAAACTTGAATTGAAATTACTTGAATTAAATTGAATCAAACATGAAAATTAGCTACAAGCTTCACCTCTCAGCCTTAGCTGAGAGATTCTAGCCGAGCATTGTCATGCTACAACTAAAACTCATGAAAAACTTAGAAAACATAGAAAACCAGAGTTTGGAGGGTTACAGACGCTCCACGACGGCTTCCTCTCTCTAGCACCATGTCCCTCAGCTTCTCTAATGCCCTAGGAAGAGCCCCTAGGTGTCCTTTTATAGTATAGCATGGAAGGTTCCAGATTGCGCAAGAAATCCTGGACTGCGAAGAGAAAATTGAAGCTTCACGGAGAAGCTCTGTTACGCGGACGACCGGTCACACGATCGGTCTGAGCTCTTGGACGACCGGTCTCAAAACAGCAAAAACAGTCCAGAGAGTTTTGCCGAAATCAAACTTAAAAATTTTAATTCAAGGACCGATCGTACGACCGGTCTGAGCAGTGGACGACCAGTCGCACGACCGGTCGTGAATGGTCCAGTGGTCTTCTGCAGAATGATTTTCTTCTGTGTATAGTTGGACCGATCGGACGACTGGTCTTGGCGATGGACGACCGGTCGCACGACCGGTCTTGGCTGATATTTCTGACTTTCTTCTTTGGCTTCTTTCTTCCTTTCCTCTCCTCTCTTTCTACTTTTTTTGGTCCTTCTTCCTTCTTCATCCAATGGCTTCAAATGGCTCTTTTTAGTCTCCAATTGGGTAAATTCTGCTCTTATTCCTGAAGTCACAAAACATGCATTAGATGGGCCTTTTAAACATGAAAACCATGCATATAATGCGATGTAATGGGCAATGCAATGTATAAATTGGAGGTTCAACACACCCCCCAACCAGCTTTTTGCTAGTCCTGAGCAAAACATGCTTGAATAAGTTCAAACCTCCAAACCCAACTCTCCTTCAGAAACCATGTTTCTATCCATTCCAAGACATACAAGTATAAAATTTGGAGAAACTAGGTGATAGAAATTGCAACCTTAAACTCTCAAAGCATAATAAGTGTCTACATGAAATTCCCGCTGATTGATTGATAAATAGAAGAACTCGAACAACTTCAACCTAATGTGCATAGTGAAAGTTCATCTCATGAGTTTCTGGGATTATATTCTTCATAGATCAACTAAACTGTAGATCTCAAGGTGCACAGAGTAACAACAAGCCTATGACAGGAATTTGTCTTACTATCCTTTGTTCACTCCCCAAGTGTAGGGTTGCGAAGTAGTAATAATTCGGAAATACCGAGTATCGTTCCCACAGAGATTTATGTATGGGTATCTTCAGAATTTAACCAAAACAACTAGTAATTAAGATCCTATTAAGAACTAAAACTGGAAAATAGGAAATTGGGTTTAAACAGTGAATAGGTAAGGTAAATTCAATCTAAAAAGTCACTAGAGCGCCAAGGATCCACTCTTGATACGTTTCAATGCATCAACACAACTAGGTCTCATATAACTCAATCAGAATCAGATTTCCATCTCTATCCGATCGGAATATAGAGCAATTAATCACAGTTATCTGAAATAGGTGCTTATTAACTGATTTGATTCCCACAACCATGCTCAGGCCTTAGGCACACTCAATTGTATAGGCCAAGCCTCTTTCCAATCTAGTTGAGATTCATAACCATAGTCTACACCAAGTCCTGTCACTAGACCTGATTACAACTCATAATTTGAACTCTATTTAAATCAAAATCAATCACTAAACAACTATTCCAGATTATATACAAAATATAAGAATTTCAGTTGCATGAGTTCCCACATGAAAAACAGGCCATCGTACACAAGGCAATCAAAGCGTCTACCATGCCCGGAGTCGATGGTAGATCAATGCATTACACAAGCATAAACAATGCTCTAAGATACTAAGTTAGGATCACTAAGAATCACATGAGCCCGGAGTCATCAAGAGATCAAAGTAGAAACCAACATAGTACTTGAATCAAACTCAAATTGAGCTAAAATTCATTCATTAAAGCATAAAAGGAAACCTAGGTTGCATTAATCCATCAAAAACGAATTAAAAGCTTCCCCTCTTAGCTAGCTAAGAGGGTTTAGTTCATCTCTAACATCCTTGAACTAAAAGCCTCTAAAAACATGAAAAAAACTACTAAAACAGGAAATCTGAAGTAGAATCCGTCTCCTCAGCAATCCCCACGTCGTAGCCTCCTTTGGTATGAAGGGATGAAGTCCTTTTATAGCTTGGAGGAGTCCAATACGCAAGAACGTTCCAGAAATTGCGTAAACTTTCGCAATTGCGCAGGAATTTTCGGAAATCCAAAATAGCAAGTGGCTGTTTACGCTGGCCGACCGGTCATGACCGGTCGGACTGGCTTGGCTCCTGTCCAGCAGCAATGGCCGACCGGTCATGACCGGTCGGACCATCTCCCTGGCTAGTCAGCAACTATGCCCGACCGGTCATGACCGGTCGGGCTAGGTAGTCCTTCTTCTTTGGTCTTCTCTTGAGTGGCCGACCGGTCATGACCGGTCGGCTGGCTTGGCCGACCGGTCAGCCGACCGGTCTGGCTCTCTTTTTCTTCTTTATTTCTTTCTTTCTTTCTTCTTTTCTCTTCTCTCCTTGCTTGTCTTTCTTTGGTCTTCAATCATGCTTGATCCAATGGTCCTCAATGCTCATAAAGAGCTCCACTTAGCCTTCAATATGTGAAATCTCCATCTTCTTCCTACAATCACAAATCATGTATTAAGTTGGTCTAATAAACATGTATATCATGCATAATGAGTGATGAATTGGGGTTAGAATATGCACAATTATGAGCTCAACACACCCCCCAACCAGCATTTTGCTAGTCCCGAGCAAAACATGCGTGAAACCTGTTTCAATTTCCAAAACCCAACTCTCCCCTGGAAACTATTCTTCTATACATTCCAAGACACATAAGCATAAAAATCAGAGAAATTCAGTGATAAAGGTTGAAACTTTAAACTCTCAGGATATAATAAGTGTTTATATGAAATTCCCGCTGATCGATTGATAGATAGAAGAACTTGAACAAATTCAACCCAGTGTGCATAGTGAAGGTTCATCTCATGAGTTTCTGGGATTATCTTCCTCATAAATCAACTAAACTACTGATCTCAAGGTATATAGAGCGATAACAAGCCTATGACAGGAATTTGCCTTACCGTCCTTCCGACGACTTTCACACTACGTCCCATTCCGGCTTTGGTTACGGGTAGACCATCCCCCGGTTGGTAGTAGGTAGCCCTAATCGGAATTTCCACCATTTTTCTTTCCTTCCCGATTTCATCCTTTCATTCCTTTTTCTTTTAAATTAGATAGGATTTTTAGAAATCCATATCTTCCATTATTTTCCCATGGACAAGGATGGACAAAATACCCCGGCTTGGTTTCTCAATACCTTTAAATCAAAGTCTAGCTAATCCACAAATCACACAATCCTTTCAACTCATGAAAATCGTGTAATGTGAACTAGGTGCAAAAGGTGTTCAAATTTTCTATCAATCATAAAAATAGGTGAATTCACATATAAAACCATTATATTAAGAGAAATTCAAAGCTTGCAACATCCCTCACCATTATATTAAGAGAAATTCAAAGCTTGCAACATCCCTCACGTTGTATCTCATCTTCTTATGCTTATGCTATCTCGAATGTATAGAATCAAAGTCTTCCAAAAGAGTTTCGAATTTCAGAAAAATCGAAAAATTTCTACATCTTTGCTCGACATGTCACAAAAGCTAGCAGATTCATCAATTAAGGAATCTCTCACCCCCCAACCAAAACTTTGCATTGTCCTCAATGTAATAAAATATGTAATATGTATGACATGAGAGCAATGACATAAAATAAAGGAGAGTGAGAAAGAGAGATATCACCTGAAGCATATAGTCCATGGCAAGATTAGCTTTTGGAGATGGATTACTTCACAACTAAATCGACTATCAAAGCAAATCCTAATGGGAAAGCATTTTAGCAAATCATCCTCCGTCAGACTAGGAGGTTAATCCCAACAACTCATCCAAAAGCATAAAGTCAAGCAAAATCATTAGATGGATCAAAAGGTTTCGCAGTAAGGTCATCCAATATCCTGCTTTGCAATGTACATGTGTGTGGGTGATCGAGATAAGCCACTTAAATTCCCAAAAAGGAATTTCAGCGGGTTTCTTAGTGTGCGCACCACATGTATGAGGGGAGACAACATCATATTTATCAGGAAAAATATGTCTCCATTCAGATTTTCCTGGGCATTGATATTGCAAGTAAGGATCATCCCAGGGTTGGTGGAGTTCGGTATGCATGATCCACAAAGGTGTGGAAATCTGAATTGATTTTCAGTGCAAAAAGGTATGGTTTCCACATCCTTCTCTCGGCTAACGTTATATGTCGATACCGACTCAAAAAGAGTGACCATATCCCTTATCATATCATCATTCTCATCAAGGGAGTGAGTCACTTCTTCGTCTAAGGGACTGGAGTAAAAAGATGAGAGGGACTCATTTTCCACAATAGAATTGATCATGTTTATTTGGTGGACCTCCTCATCTTCACCCTCTTGTTGGTTGTCGATATTGAAAGCATTCAACTCAATCGTCATATTGCCAAAAGACATTTGTATGACCCCACTCCTACAATTTATGATAGCGTTTGATGTAGCTAGGAATGGGCGGCCAAGTATGACAGGAATTTGAGGGCCAATATTAACCGTGGGTCGCGTGTCCAAGACAATAAAGTCCACCGAGTAGTAAACTTTATCAACTTGGACAAGGACGTCCTCAATTACCCCTCTTGGAATACGAATTGATCGGTCAGCAAGTTGTAATGTGGTTTTGGTGGGTTTTAATTCACCTAAACCCAATTGTTCATAGACCGAATAGGGAATTAAGTTCACACTTGCCCCTAGATCAAGTAAAGCATGTTTCACCCGGTGATCTCCAATCATACATGATATGGTCAGAAAACCAGGATCTTTGTATTTCTTAGGCATCCCGTGGTTGATAATGGCACTCACATTCTCTGTCAAAAATGCCTTCTTTTGCACATGTATTTTTCTTTTAACCGTGCAAAGGTCTTTTAAAAATTTTGCATATGACGGTATTTGTTTAATGGCATCCAACAGTGGGATGTTGATTTTGACTTGCTTGAAAACCTTCAAAAATTCCTGATATTTATCTTGAGGTTTGGCTGGAATCAAGCGTTGGGGGAATGGAGCAACGGGCCTATATTCTTTCAATGGCTCTTTTTCATTCATGGCGGTGCTAGGTCCATCATCCTCTTTGGAAAATACCGGATCATTAGGCTGTGAAACCTTCACCGGATCAGATTTTTCAATGATTTTACCACTCCTAAGAGTGGTGATGGCCTTAGCATGTTCCATATGTTGGTTAGAAGAACTAGGCACGCTTACTTCGTATTGTGTTTTTGGATTTGGTACGGGTTGGGCTGGAAGCATCCCTTCCCCTGCGTTTAAGCGAGCCTTGATTTCCTCTACCGAAGTTTTAAGCTCAAGCATTATCGTATGGTTGGATTGATTTATTTGAGCTTGACCTTCCATGAATGCTTTCAAAGTATCCTCTATAGGCATTTGAGGTGGGGCCATTTGCATTGGGGACCCCCTTTGATGATTATTTTGATTAGCCGTGTTTCCATTCGCCCAATTGAAGTTTGGGTTGTTTCTCCAACTAGAATTATTCGTGTTTGAATTTGGAGTACTAAAAGGTCGTTGATAACTATCCAAGGCATTCGATTGTTCAAATAAAAGTTCTCGAAACGCATAGATTGTTGGACAATCCGGCGTTTGATGCACATTGGAAGCACAAATACCACAAATAGTTTCAACAGCCCCCTTTTGTTGGGTTGTATCCACCTTCTTTAGTTCCATCTCTTCGACCTTCCTTGTAAGTTTAGCCACCCTAGAACCTAGATCATCTTGGCCATCTAAGACATAAATTTCTCCATTTTCCTTGGTTTGGGGTTGTTTTGAACTTGTTGGCTTAGATGTATCCCATGATTGTGTATTTTCAGTCAACATGTCAAAATAATCCCAAGCTTCTTCTGTTTCCTTGTTCATGAACTCACCATTGCACATCATCTCCACAAATTGGCGCATGGTTGAGTTTAATCCATCATAGAAGAAACTAATCAACCTCCACCGTTCGTAGCCATGATGTGGGCATGCGTTTAAAAGCTCATTATACCTTTCCCAACATTGGAAAAAGGCTTCTTCTTCTTTTTGGGCGAAGTTCATTATGACCCTTCTTAATGCATTGGTTCGATGAGTAGGGAAGAATTTCTTTAGAAACTCCCTAGTCATCTCAGCCCATGTCCCAATAGACCTCGGCCTTAAGGAATGTAGCCATGATTTGGCCTTCTCTTTCAAGGAAAAAGGGAACAATTTAAGTTTTATAGTATCCTTGGTCACATTATCATAATTTATTGTGGCTATAACTTCTTCAAATTCCTTAATATGTAAATAAGCGCTTTCAGAGTCGAGTCCATGGAATCTAGGAAGAAGTTGGATCAATATTCCCCACATTGTGAGGGAAAATTATGCAAGAGGGAGTACTTGTCCTAGCCGGTTGTAAATAGTCACGTAGAGTTCTAGGTTGAGGTACATTCCCCACTTCATTCTCATCCAATTCAGTAATGTTTGGGGCTGGATTTTGATTAACCCCTTAATTTGGTTGATTTTCAGCCATCTCTCTAGTAATTTCAGGAAAATTTTGACGTTTCCTAGCACGAGGTTCTCTATCAATCCCTTCAACAATTACTCCATCCCTTACAAGTCGGTTATTGTAAGTCCTAGCCCAATGTGGCATGCAAAACCAAAAAGAATGAGTGAAAAGGAAAAAGAATTCTTCCTTCCTTTACTCCTCTCTAAAACTTAAGCACAGGGTGTCTTGCAATGGCTGAGCCAGAAGCAAGGATAGAGACCGATTTCTCCTGGTCAATAGGGGTTCAAAGAACTCCCCACCCACTCTTTGGGTCTTTTGAGAGAAAGTACAGAAAAAAGAAGAAAGAAGAATAGGTTGAGAAGAGAAATCTATGAGCACAAGGTGATCCAAGGCGGCAGAGCCGACCAATAGGAATCCAGGTGGCACAAGGCCTACCTTTCAGAGATGCAAAAGGAGTCTCCACCCACTCTACAATAGATGAATATGATAGGAATGAGTAGGAGAAGAAGAAGAGTAAGGTTAGGATGATAAAACCTGATTTGTGACTTAAGTTGCTTTCTTCTTCTTCAACTTCCTAAGAATCCCTGGATTAGACCTATGTTAGAATCCTGCAAAAATCAAAACAACTACGTTAGTAATTAGAAGAAAACCTACTCTAAAAAGCAAAACAAATCCTAAATCTATCTTAACACAATCTCAACTAAAAGTTATTTCAGAAAATTCTAAAAATACCGCATAGAAATCCCCGGCAGCGGCGCCAAAAACTTGTTCACTCCCCAAGTGTAGGGTTGTGAAGTAGTAATAATTCGGAAAGACCGAGTATCGTTCCCACAGAGATTTATGTATGGGTATCTTCAGAATTTAACCAAAACAACTAGTAATTAAGATCCTATTAAGAACTAAAACTGGAAAATAGGAAATTGGGTTTAAACAGTGAATAGGTAAGGTAAATTCAATCTAAAAAGTCACTAGAGCGCCAAGGATCCACTCTTGATACGTTTCAATGCATCAACACAACTAGGTCTCATATAACTCAATCAGAATCAGATTTCCATCTCTATCCGATCGGAATATAGAGCAATTAATCACAGTTATCTGAAATAGGTGCTTATTAACTGATTTGATTCCCACAACCATGCTCAGGCCTTAGGCACACTCAATTGTATAGGCCAAGCCTCTTTCCAATCTAGTTGAGATTCATAACCATAGTCTACACCAAGTCCTGTCACTAGACCTGATTACAACTCATAATTTGAACTCTATTTAAATCAAAATCAATCACTAAACAACTATTCCAGATTATATACAAAAGATAAGAATTTCAGTTGCATGAGTTCCCACATGAAAAACAGGCCATTGTACACAAGGCAATCAAAGCGTCTACCATGCCCGGAGTCGATGGTAGATCAATGCATTACACAAGCATAAACAATGCTCTAAGATACTAAGTTAGGATCACTAAGAATCACATGAGCCCGGAGTCATCAAGAGATCAAAGTAGAAACCAACATAGTACTTGAATCAAACTCAAATTGAACTAAAATTCATTCATTAAAGCATAAAAGGAAACCTAGGTTGCATTAATCCATAAAAAACGAATCAAAAGCTTCCCCTCTTAGCCTTAGCTAAGAGGGTTTAGTTCATCTCTAACATCCTTGAACTAAAAGCCTCTAAAAACATGAAAAAAAAACTACTAAAACAGGAAATCTGAAGTAGAATCCGTCTCCTCAACAATCCCCACGTCGTAGCCTCCTTTGGTTTGAAGGGATGAAGTCCTTTTATAGCTTGGAGGAGTCCAATACGCAAGAACGTTCCAGAAATTGCGTAAACTTTCGCAATTGCGCAGGAATTTTCGGAAATCCAAAATAGCAAGTGGCTGTTTACGCTGGCCGACCGGTCATGACCGGTCGGACTGGCTTGGCTCCTGTCCAGCAGCAATGGCCGACCGGTCATGACCGGTCGGACCATCTCTCTGGCTAGTCAGCAACTATGCCCGACCGGTCATGACCGGTCGGGCTAGGTAGTCCTTCTTCTTTGGTCTTCTCTTGAGTGGCCGACCGGTCAGCCGACCGGTCTGGCTCTCTTTTTCTTCTTTATTTCTTTCTTTCTTTCTTCTTTTCTCTTCTCTCCTTGCTTGTCTTTCTTTGGTCTTCAATCATGCTTGATCCAATGGTCCTCAATGCTCATAAAGAGCTCCACTTAGCCTTCAATATGTGAAATCTCCATCTTCTTCCTACAATCACAAATCATGTATTAAGTTGGTCTAATAAACATGTATATCATGCATAATGAGTGATGAATTGGGGTTAGAATATGCACAATTATGAGCTCAACATCCTTCCGACGGCTTTCACACTACGTCCCATTTTCGGCTTTGGTTACGGGTAGACCATCCCCCGGTTGGTAATAGGTAGCCCTTTTCGGAATTTTCCACTATTTTTCCATCATTCCCAATTTCATCCTTTCTTTTCCTTTTTCTTTTAAATTAGATAGGATTTTTAAAATCCCTATCTTTCATTATTTTCCCATGGATAAGGATGGACAAAGTACCCCGGCTTGGTTGCTCAACACCTTTAAATCAAAGTCTAGCTAATCCATAATTCGCATAATCCTTTCAACCCATGAGAATCGTGTAATGTGAACTAGGTGTAAAAAGTGTTTAAATTTTCTATCAATCAGAACAATAGGGGAATTAACATGTAAAACCATTATATTGAGAGAAGTTCAAGGCTTGCAACATCACACACTTCGTATCTCCTCATCTTATACTCGTATCATCTCGTATGCATGAAAATAAGGTTTTTTAAAGGAGTTTTGAAATTTTAGAAAATTTGAAAAAATTTGTGCATATGAGGCTCGAAATGTTGCAAACTGCTAGATGAGGATCTCATCTCACCCCCCAACCAAATCTTGCATTGTCCTCAATGTGAAAAGATATGCAATGAGCACGAACATGAGAGCAATGGGAAATTATAAGAGAGTGAGAACAATAATACCTGCGAGAGTCGATCATGGAAGTCTAAAACCCAACAACTAAAACCTACTAAAACATTAAAACTAAATAAAACTAAACCTAATCTATGGAAAGTAATAAAGATACCTAACCCGTCCTTTTAAAAAGAGGATCTCCATCTGTGGACCCTCGCTGTTCCGCGCTCCCACACGACGTTCTCGTCCCTTCCCTGTCTGGAAAAGAAGAAGAGGATGCGTGAGTGCAAATCACCATTTGTGCCACTGGCTTGCCTCATTCTCGAGGGCTTTGTTTGGTAGTCGAGTTTAAGCTGGATGTGTTTAAATGAGTTTATATAAGACCAGAGTCGCCACTAGCCAGTTATTTCGAATCTACAGTCGGCTAGACCCCGTAGAAACGTTAGAGAAGGGGATCCGAAGATTCCTTCCTCTAAAATGACTCCTATTGATCTGCGGCCAGAGATTCGAGGTAAGGGATCACGGTTACAGGGTGGGAAGAGGTTAAGCACCCCACACACTGCCTGTACTGAAGTACGGTCTCTACTTCACAGAATCGAACTAACACTTGAAAGTCTGTTTTAATCCTCGTACATTCTCATAGATGACACGATGCATGAATGCAGGTCTGAACAGTAAGAGTTTCTGATGGGCAGGTTCCACTAACAGGCAAGCTGTTCGCTCGCCTCAAGTGTAAGGCTGCGATGTAGTAATAAATCTCGGTAAGACCGATGTCGATCCACAGGGAAAGAGGTAAACAATTTCAAGTATTCTAATAACTAGAATCTAAGAAGTTTGAGAAGATGGTTTTTCACATAAAATAGAAAAATCTGAAATTAAGAAGAACTAGAGCATCAAGGATCCACTTGTAGTAGTCCAATGCCAATCCATTCATCCAAGTACAACACAATTAGAATCAAAGTCCTATCTCTCATCTAATTGGAAGATATAACATTCAAGCACAAACAGTCCCACTTAAATCTGGAAATCAGATTTCTAGTTCTAATGAAGCACATAGAACTTGAACTTGTAGCCTTCGGAGTAACAGCCATGCCTATGGACTATGGCATGCTCAAGGGTTACTACAATTCGAATTCAAACTACCCAATCATGGTAATCTTAGAGAATTGCAAGGAACTCATGTCTGGAGCACACAAACTCTCACAAAACTTCTAAAAAACCAAACTTTATTCAAACTAGAACTTCAAAATCCAAAATTAAGAAAAGGGTACTTGAAATAAAAGAATTAAAGCATTGGAACCAACTACAAATTTCACCTCTAGCTCTAGCTAAGAGGTTAGCTAAGGAAAAGCATATTAAAACTAGAACTAGAACTAAGAAAAGGAAGAAAAACTAGCTGGAGGAGGCTAGGTAGCCTCCTGGGACTTGAACTCCTTGCTCCCCACGTCCTTGGTTGATTTGGAATAGAAGAGAGCACCTCCTTTTATAGTGCAGCAATAGTACAGCAACATAGCAGAATTTGTTTCGCCTGGTACGGCTTAACCAATGGTCGGATTGCCTTCAAATTTGGTTTGTAGCTTCCTTGTAATGTGATCTTCCTCATAGATGATTTAGATTTCCAAGATTATCCTCTGAATGGGCCCACCAATCACATCACCGACCGCCTCTCAAAATCGCGCACTTTGGGTACCTTCAGAACCAGTCATCTTACTTTCAACGCCCCGGAGTGTACAGAGGTCGGATTGATCTCAAATTTTGAACATTAGTAGAAAACTTCCTCCTCTACATGATGGATGGATTAGATTGTCCAAAAAAATCCCAGAATATGGTTTGAAAATTAGAACACTCAGCCCTTTTATAAACTCTGCGCAGTTGGATCTTTCTGAATGGTCCATCTTTCTTCAACCGGTACGATCAAACCACACATCCTTTTGATCTGAAACTTTTGTGGTTATTCATATATGGATGTGGTCTAAAAGATGGTCAAAGTAAACTCTTCATATCATCAATGATGAGTCCTCTGGACCGGCCCAGAGTTGAACAGCGAAATCTGGAACTTTCTGGACAGTTCGTATTGTTTTGGCCACCACGGTCAATCCGTACCTCCGATCGACACGAAACCACTTGGGTTAGTTCGGCGTCGAGCTCCTCTTCGACATGAATGTGTTGGATTTTCAAATATCATCAAGATGGATTCAGAAAACTGGTCCGAAAAACTAGGTGCGGGAATACATTGCTGTTTTAGAATCTGGAATCTGAAACTTGCATGGCCGACCGGTCACGACCGGTCAGGCCCTCTTTGGCATTACTCCAGCAAGCATGGCCGACCGGTCAAGACCGGTCGGTCTCTTTTTCTTCTTGTTTTCTTCCTTTCTTTCTTCTATTTTCTTCTTTCTTTGCTTCCTTCTTCCTTCAACCCTCCTTGGGTCTTCATCCAAGGTTTTAAATCAGCTCTTTTGGTCATCAATTGGGTAAAGTAACTCTCATTCCTACAACCACAAAACATGTATTTGATTAGTCTTTAAATTATGAAAACCATGCATAACATGTCATGTAGTGGGCAATGCAATGTATAAATTGGAGGTTCAACACAAGCCCATAGCATAACTGACAGGTGCTTTATGCGGAATGCATGCTGTGTGTTTGAATGATCAAAGTGCTTGTAGTGATATGTACATGAATGCAGGTCTGAACAATAAGAGTTTCTGATGGGCAGGTTCCACTAACAGGCAAGCCCAGAGCATACGCTCTAACTGACAGGTGCTTTATGCGAGATGCGTGCTGTGTGTTTGAATAATCAAAGTGCTTGCAGTGAAGCAGGGGGTTGGAAGAAAAGTAAATGTTGCACTTATGCTAGATGCGAATGAGATGATGCTAGTAAGGAACAGCTTAGATGGATGGAGGTGTCGCAAGGATTGGCTTCGAGTGGCTGGATCAAGACTTGGATGGCTTGGGAGACTTGGACTAGTGGTCAGGCTGGGCTGGACCAGGGCTAGGCTCTCCTCACTCGGGCTCTCCTTGGTGGAGGAATGGGCTAAAGGATGGAGGGGTGGACTCAAAGCTCTCGGACTGAAGAGAGGAGAAGTGGCTGTTGAAATGGGAAGAGGCTAGGGGTATTTATAGCGTTGGAGAGTTACAGTTCTCGTAAATATGTTTGGGCGGCCCCCAGGGGGCCGCCCGTACGGACGCTCCTCGATTTCCAGCGCGTGGTACGGTCATGTCTCGGGGCTGCTGTTTTGACTCGGTGAGTTGACTCAGCGGGTCGACTCGGTGATTTGACTCAGCGGGTTGACTCGGCGGGTTGACTAGGTGTTTTGACTCGACGGGTTGACTCAGCGGGTTGACTCAGTGGGTTGACTCATTGAGTTTGACTTTTTAAGGATTTTTTTACTGGCTTTTCTTATGGGGGTTTTTCAGGCTGATGTTTAGGGGTGGGTTGACTGGGTTCAGGCTTGAGTTGGGCTATGGATTGGGGCTTACAAGGGTGAGTTTGGCTGAGTTTGGACTTGGGATTTGGGGGTATGGTCCTCCATTCATCCAGCTATCTCTACCAACAGTGTAGCTGAAGATGGGGTGTCTACAAATGCCCCTCTTTGACAGAGGTTGCGTGCAACCGAATGCCAAAGCGAGTGGACACCCCACTTCTGACCTGGTCATTCATTGATCATGGTCTGAAATCTTTGCTTGCCTTTATATCTGTCCCAGTTGATCGTCTGGAAATCGATCACTCGCACATACCGCGGAAGTTTGGAGAAAACATTGTGATTGTCCCTGCAGTTTGCTGCAACCTGGGTACCTAATCACAACCCTTTCATTCCCGATCGGTACTAACATTGGAAAGGTACAGTAGAGCCTCTGCGTCATTAGTCTTACGAGGTTACTGACCCTGTGATTGATTGTATGTTCGATGTTTTCCCGGATCACTCTAGGAGTACTTGTTTCGCTTGACTGTCAAAGTGGTTAGATGCCCTACGTCAGATAGTCTTACAGGATTCTACTACGCCGACTTGGAATCAGTCAAGGTACTTCAGGCATCCACGCCTAGGTATGTGCGGGTGGACTCTTTCCACCCGACCTGCTGGTTTCGATGCTTGGTTTACAATTCATTCTTTCCTCGATTGTGGTCTGGAATCTTTGTTGTCCTTTGTATCTGAGTCAGTTGATTGTTTGGAAATTGATAACTCGCACATACCGCGGGAGTTTGGAGAAAACGTTGCGATTGTCCCTGCATGCGCTGCAACTTGGGTACCCAATTGCAACCCTTCCATTCTATATCGGTACTAACATCGGAAAGGTACAGCAGAGCCTCTGCGTTGCTAGTCTTACGAGGTTACTGACCCTGAGACTGATTGTGTGATGTTTGATGTTTTCCCAGATCACTCCAGGAATACTTGTTTCGCTTGACTGTCAAAGTGGTTAGACGCCCTGCGTCAGATAGTCTTACGGGATTCTACTACGCCGACTTGGACTCAGTCAAGGTACTTCAGGCATCCACGCCTAGGTATGTGCGGGTGAACTCTTTCCACCCAATCTACTGATTTTGATACTTGGGTTACAATTCATCGTTTCCACCTGTTCAAATGGTTTCTTTGACCGAGCCTTTTGGCTCTCATCTTTTCGTATCTTGGCATGTAGTACGACCGCACTGACACTGGAGTTCAGTTCGACCGTACATTGAGTGCATTGGATCCGATGGTCTCCGGGGAAACCGTGAGACATCGGATCTTATTTGATTTTTGCGTCAGCTCCTACCCAGAGATATGAAAGATCTCCTGGTGTTTTGGAGGCAGAATGCTCTACTGGGAAAATATTTTTTGGATTTTTTGAAAAGATACCCACTCTGGGGAGTGATACTCCGTGGGGTTTTTATTTGCAAATAGGATTTTTTTTTGTCTTTTGAAATGGAAATCTGGTATGCACGTGCCTCCACTAGGGATGCCTGTGGGGTCTTTGGCTAACCGACTTTATTTTGAAAGCAGGTAAACATGATGATTGATGCGATGGATGCTGATGCATGGAGATGCATGATGAATGCATGGCTTTGGCTCATTCCCTTTCAGTTTGATGATTTTTCTTTTGCTGGAGATGCAGAGAATTTTGAGCTTATTACTTGCAGGGTTGTGCTTCCCTGGGGATTTTCTTTTCAATGCGGATGTTTGGTCAGCGGGCTGGTCAAGATCCCGACCCGTGGTCGATCAGGTCCATCGTCCCAAGATGTTGTTTCTTTGCTAATGAGAATGTATGAGGATGTTATCCGACTTCAAGATGTTCTTCTGGGCATAAATGCAATTGAGACGGTGCTTGGTCGCCAGTTTTGGTCAAGATTCCAATTTGCGGGCGATTGGATCCGTCATCCCAAATTGTGAAGAGAGTGGAGTTCAAGACTCCTGAAGTGTAGTGTTGGGGGATAGTGACAATTTTTGGGATTTTTGCAAATATTTTATTTGAAAGCAAGGGAAATATTTTTTTTGTGATTTTTGCAAATATCTGATTTGAAAGCAAGGGAAATATTTTTTTGTGATTTTTGAAAAGGTGATTTTGCAATGTTTTGGTATTTTGTTGGATTTTTCTGAAATGCAGGGAAAAGGCATGGAATTTTCATCCATTTCCAGCTTCTACTGCTGGTAAGGCACCCGATCCATTTTACGTCAGCGAGCAAGACGAGTCTCACACAGTTAAGTGCCATAGTTTTACATCTTCGGATGAGGGGATTTTGAGGGTTTTCAGTCAACACACTCACAAAGTTGCCTATTCCTCATGTGCAATGCACATAGACCACGTATCGTCCGACGGACACCTTCAGCCACAAAATGAGCCACATCCTCACATTTCCCTTTGTCAATCCAGTTTGGGGCCTTACGTTGCTCACAATTCCGTGAGGGTGCGCTCCACCTCCCAACAGCCTTAATCCCCTTCATGAGTTTTGGGAACAGGGAACATCCGTCAGATTCAACAGTGACTTCCAAATTAAGGTTGTCTATCATGGTGCGTTCAACACGAACAGGGTTGTGGAGTTCTACCTGCCTCAGCCTTTACCTGTTTAAAAGATTTCGGACACCCGTACCATCAACTGTCAGCCATGTCCGGAACAGGTTAGGAAAGAAAGCCCCTGAGAAGTTAATCCCAGTGTAGTTTTAGGTCTTCGGACCACTGGGAATGAATTTGTGCAGTTGAAATTAATGGCAAAAGATTTTTTATTTATTATTTTTTTTAAAAGGTTTCAGAGTTCAAATCAAGTGGTTGAGATTGATACTGGTTTTTATGGAAAACTCAAAAAAATCTTTTTGCTATTTTGGAAATGATCCAGGTCATCAGATCCTGGCTTGAACGGTTGGGATCGATGCCAATTTTTTATTAAAAATCTCTCGGGATGCTGATCCCGATGAGTTTAAGGTCTTCGGACCCAAAAACTGTACAAGCTGAGCATACATTCTTTTTGTGATTTTTTCAAAATGACCCAGGTCATCAGATCTTGGCCTGAACGGCTGGCATCGATGTTGGTTTTTATTAAAAATCTCTCGGGATGCTAATCCCGACGTAGTTTAAGGTCTTCGGACCCAAAAACTGTACAAACTGAGCATACATTCTTTTTGTGATTTTTTCGAAATGATCTAGGTCATCAGATCTTGGCCTGAACGGCTAAGATCGATGCCGGTTTTTATTAAAAATCTCTCGGGATGTTGATCCCGACGTAGTTTAAGGTCTTCGGACCCAAGAACTGTACAAGCTGAGCATACATTCTTTTTGTGATTTTTTTGAAATGATCCAGGTCATCAGATCTTGGCCCGAACGGCTGGGATCGATGCCGATTTTTATTAAAAATCTCTTGGGATGTTGATCCCGACGTAGTTTAAGGTCTTCGGACCAAAACTTAAAAGCGAGACTGGTAATCTATTTTTTCTGTGATTTTTTGAAAAATGTTTTGAGTTATCGATTTTGATTTTGATGGTCGAGATCGATGCCCATTTTTATTAAAAATCCCTCGAGATCTTTATCCCAACGTAGTTTAAGGTCTTCGGACCAAAAATATGTACAAGCAGGGCAAACTCATTTTTTTGTTTTTGGAAAATGTCCGGTGTCAGCGGATCTTGATTCGAACGATCCAGACTGCTACCAGTTTTTATTTAAAAAGTCCCTCGGGATCTTGATCCCGACGTAGTTTAAGGTCTTCGGACCCAAAATACTGTACAAAACATGGCAACACATTTTTTTTATTTTTTTTGTAAAGTGTCCGGTGTCAGCGGATCTTGATCCGAGCGGTCAAGACTGCTACTGGTTTTTATTTAAAAAGTCCCTCGGAATCTTGATCCTGACGTAGTTTAAGGTCTTCGGACCCAAAAACTGTACAAGTAAGCAGTAATCAAGGGCGGAGATTCCTGGGATTCTTCTTGGAATGGTTCAGATCATCAGGTCATGACCTTGGATGGTTGAGATCACTGTTTGACCAAGTCAATTTTTTCTTTCTTTTCCTTGAAAGTTCCATGGAACTTTTCCACATCATCAAGCCAATTTCTCACCAATTTCTCACAAGATGAGATTTTGGTGAGATTTCTTACTTTTTTCTCTTCATTCTCTTCCATCACTTCATTCTTACATGAAGGTACAAGATTCACTTGCAACCACCCTTCCCAAGAAGAAGTTCTTCCCAAGGAGAGGGGGTGAGAAGTCGTTTCACCTAGGTGAGAGGTAGGACGGCCCCCTGGGCGCCGCCTAAGCCGTCCCTGCCCTCCGGTTTCTTTAGTGGGTCGGGTAAAAGAGTGCCCTCCCCTTTTCTATATAACATGGGGCATCCTTACCCCTTCCAACGTGCAATCTTTCTCTTCTCTCTCTCATACTCTTTCTTTCTTAAAGTTTTCTCTCTCCTTTTGGTGGTTCTTTGCTTCTCTCAAGTGGTGGGCCTTAGAGAAGTTTTGGGACAGCTAGGTGGTCCCTCTTTGGTGAGTGGTAAAGGTATGGACCACTCCCTTTCTCTTTCTTGTCCTTTCCCTTCTTCATTATCTCTTCTCATGGTTCCTTTCTTTTCTTCATGTAGCTATTTCAAAAGAAGTGAAGGTGGGCCCAAGCATTCTTGACCCTTTTTCTAGATCTCCAATCTATTTCAAAGGTGGTGCATGGAGAAGGACATTGCAAGCTTTCATTTCATTTTTTCTTTTCTTCTTTTCACACTCCCTTCATGTGTATGTAAAGGGTAATTTTGCCATGTCCACCAAGTGTGCATGGAAAAATATCCCATCTTTCTTCATGGGAGTTGGGCCTCTTTTCATGTGTATCAAATGGGCTCAAAGTGAAGTCATGGCCCTTGGTGTATTTGATGGGCCCAATGCTTCATTTTGGGCTCCCTCTTACTTTCTCTTTCTTGTCATTTCCTTTGGAGCTTTCTTTTTCTTTTCCATCTTCTCTTCAAGGTTTGGGCCCATGGGAATGGTAGGGCCTACCTCAAGTTTTGGGCTCATGGGGCTTACTTTGGGTGGCTCCATCTTTCTTCACATGTGTATGGACAAAAGTGATTAGCCCATTCTTCACTTGGATCTCAAGTGGGCTAGATTTCTTAGTTGGGCCTTTATGGGCAAGTAGCCCAAATCTTCTACCATCTCTTGATTATGATGTACATCCTTATGTACAAAGTGTGGTGGGTTCCTTAGGATTTTTCCATATGGATGGGCTTTTGGGCCCTCATTGAAACTTGGATTTCTTTGGACCATGTGTGCACCACTACACTTTGTTTATGTAGGATTTTTTTCCTTTCATGCTTTTTCTTTTGATGGATGGAGGACTTGAGTTACTTGATCATCTACAAGTCCCATGAGTGAGTTGTTCCAACAATCTCACTAAGTTCAAACGGTTTTTTCTTGTGGTAGGAAAGTGATTTCCAAGAGTTTCCTTTAATGTCATCAATCTCAAATGGGTGATTCCTCTTCAAGTGAGCTATTCATGCAACCATAGCTCCTTGAACTTCCTTTGGGGTGCTTGGTGGGTCATCTACCATCATTCTCAAATATGAGTGATTTTTCTTCCAATTTGTGAGAAAGAATGATACCCATAAGTTGCCCAATTTTGTCCCATGCTTTGGGGCATTTTGGATTTTGATCTTCAAGCGAGCTATGTATACCATTCTTAGCCATTTTCGTGATGGTTGGGTGACTCATCAAGTCATGCCCTCTTGTGCTCAAATGGTCCCCTTGTTTCGTAAAGAAATTGGTGCACATAGGTTGCCCAAACTTGTCCTTACACGGGCATTTCCAACTTTGATTCTTCATGTGGGCTATGTGCATCAACTTTTTACCATTAGCTTCTTTGATTCATATGTTTGTGGGTAGACCGCCATGTTGTGCTCTCATGGTCAAAACTCTCATCAAGATGGTGCACATAGGGGTGCCCATGGTTAACCCATGAATGGGTCCTCATGTTCTTCAAATGGGCTATGTGCTCCCTTCAATCCATTGAGGTGAGGCATTCAGGTTGCTCTTGGGGGCCCACTTCCCTATTCCCCACTTGTCCATGTACATGTGTAAAAAGATGAGAATCATGGCCTTGGTATAAAAAGTAGATCAATCCTTGGCCACATATGGACTTTGAAGAGGATCTTCTTATGTGAAGTAGGATTCTTATCCTTTGTTGATCTCATGGCACTTGAGTGCATTTGTTGTCCAAAAAGTGTCCTTGAATGATGGACTTTTCTTGCCTAAGGCATGCCATGTAACCTTCTTTAAGGTGGGCCTTGCTTTCTTCAATGGGCCCAACACATAACCTAGGTAACACATGGAGTTGGATTTTAGATCTTGCATTTGAATGTGAGTCTAATCCCATGGGTTTCCTGGATGATAATTTGGATTTTAACGGGTAAGGGATAGGGACTTACCTTGCTAAGCTTGTAGGATTCAATGGCGGACGGTACCAGAGGACGTCGAGTGATTGATGAGGATGATCCTGCCTTCATCATCCGCCGAGGGGACCATATGTGTTCCTTGGCTATGGAGCACCAACCTCTTCCCGCCATCAAGGGTCGAGGTACCAGGGATCACTGGGATAACTAGGTGAAGCATCCACAGCCTTTGCTTGAATGAGTATTGGCTGGTACTCCTTTTGCTGGCCTCCTTACCTTACGCTTCCATAACAACAGTGCCAACCGCATGATGCTCGTGGCTCTTTGCGAGAGGTGGCGGGATGAGACCCACACCTTCCAACTCCCTTATGGTGAATGGGGAATAACTCCCCTGGATATTTATATGAAAATTGGCTTTCCATTTCATGGCGCAGTTGTTCCCCAAGTTGGCTCTCTAGCTCCCATCACTTCCACTGACTGACTACGGCTTGTCAGTGATGTCCCACCCGAGGATGAATTCCAAGGCCATCAAGTAAAGATACGATGGTTCTACAACACTTTTGCCTCCGTCACCCCCACTACCGAGCTAGAGGCCTTCCATAAAACATGGGCCATGATCACTTATGCCTTCGGGTCCTTCCTTCTCTGCCACGCTAATGAGAGGGTCGATCCTAAATTTCTTCGCTTGGTTGAGGATCTTCACCACCCCTACAATTGGAACGGGGCTATCCTGACTCATATTTTCCAGGGTCTGGATAAGACCTGTCGGAATAGCCGGTCCTACACCGATTTCTAGCCTGTCATCGAGGTATTTCTTCATTCACCTTTCTTGGAGACATTTACCTTCTTTCTCTCTCTGATCATTAGGTGTGCTTTTGCCAAGACTTGCTTTTATGACCATTTTCCCCACCTTGCTCCAAGGATACGGAATGACATTGAGCCGCCTTTATATCGCCACATGTACTGGCATCAACAAAATCATTAGCAGAACTCTCGAGTCTCCGGGGACAACTGGCGTGCCGACATAGATGGATTGACCGTTGATGATGTAAGTATCTTGCTTTCCTTATCCCTCGTGCTGCACTGTAACTGATCGTGGTGACCTCATTTGCTGTAGCTCGCTCGGATGCCTTACGCCAGCTTCCCTCTCTATTACACCCCTCAGCGTGTGGAGGCATATGATGCTTCATGTCTCCGTATCATGCTTTCTGACGCTGAATCATTTCAGTGGTATCTAGGTGAGAGGCTCCTTCGGCAAGTCACTGGGGTGGCTCGGGTCCCTTACTCTGCACCTCCTCCAGCTGCTCAAATCCCAGCTGATGAGATAGCTGATGCTCTTGTGGGCCAGCCCGATCGTGACTATGATGAGTGGTATTTGCTGTACGGCCAGGGGCCTCTGCTTCCTCCGCTCTATGTTCCAGGGGGCCGTCGCAAATACGCTGGAGGCTCAGTGACAGCTCCTTTGATTGACCTTTACCGTCGAGAGCGGGACAAGAGGAGGGACGATGATGACTATGTTGGCAACTTGTAGCCTGCTTTGTGAAGGTGTATTCAGCTTGCTTGATGTACAACTTTTTGCTTTTACTTTCTTCTGTATCGAAATCTTTTGGATGAATATACAACCTCAATTCTTCTCAGATTACTTGATGACGCCTGGATGCTTTGATTTCTGACTCATTCTTAATGATTTGTGGGAGATGAGACTTCTTAACTGTATGGATGATGACTTGAACGGTTCAGATTGCTTGATTTTGGCCCTATGGCCCCCCTCTAGACCTCAGCTTTGCTTTGGGGCACCTTTTCTTGATGTTTTATGAGGTTAAGAAGGCTTCTTATGGTGTGGATGGTGACTTGAACGGTTCAGATTGCTTGATTAGGCCTTGTGGGCCCACTTGATGATCGGATCTTGGACCTGGCCTTCTTTCTTGATGATCAAACCTTTGATCTTGCTATTTCATGACTTATGTAAGCTTTTCCATGGTTTAGATCATGCTAATCTGGTCTTCGAATGGCTCAGATTGCTTATGGCCCTCTCTTGATCATCTTTCCCTCTCTTTGACTTGATCTGACCCATTCTGGCCGCAGTGCTTCGTGATTGGATAGGTGGGGTACCTTCCAAATGATTCTGATCAACCTCAATCGAAATCTGGAATGGATTGGAGCCTTGGGCGGCCCTCAGGATGCCATTTGCTGATGTGGACTGTCAGCCTCACCTACCAACGACCATGGAGCCAATCCCGCGGAGAGAGAGGGAGTGCGTCCGTACAGGCGGCCCAGAACGGGCCACCCAAGGCTCGCCTCTTGTGCGGCCTGGGCTGGCTCTGGTTCGGACAATGAGCATATTCTCCTGGCTGCTGTCTCCCTCACCCCTGCACCTGATTCTTCGATTCAGCCATGAATCTCTTCCTTGTCTCATCTTCCTTTCTCCTTTTGTCTTTTTCTTGGCTTGTCTTTTCTCAAGCAATGGACGGTGGAGATTTAGGGGCTGTGGGGGCTGTCCATGGTGGGTCCCACACTTCAGAAAGTGTTGAAGGCTTTAATGATGGAGGGATTTCTTTAATGGATGGTGGAATGGTGCATTGAATGGGGTTATTGATAAGGGGTTAAGGATGGTGGTTGGTGGAGCTTTAAATGACTCCATTAATGGTGGGATGGCTATAAATTTGGATTTGAATGGAGCATTAGATGATGGGATTTTGAATGGTATGCATGAGATGGGGAGTGTGGCCATTGGTGAGGCTATGCATCCCTTATCTGTGGGCCATATGATGATGTGACCGATGGTAATGATGATGCCATGATGGACATTGATGGGCTAATCTCATACCTAGATGGTATGGACGGTTCAGATGATACCTTTGATGGTTTGGATGCTCTTGATGAGGGCCGAGATGCGCGGCATACTTGCTTGAGTGGACTTGATGTGATCATTGATGATGTCCCCCTGATGATGGACTGTGTGGATGCCTCGATGATCCCCTTGATTGGACAGGATGATGATTGGATTCATGATTTCCTGTTGGAGAGGGCCGCAAGGTCTAGATCTGACCGTTGATTCTTCGATCGGGGTTGCCGGGACCCTTCTGGATGGTTCAGATGCATTTTTCGATGGTCAGATTGGCCAGGATGCCACGATGTGTGGTGTGATCTTCGCTGGTAGCCCTTTTGATGGAGGGTGTCGTCCTTCTCCTGATCGTCGGTCTTTTGCGCACTCTATTCATGAGGTAGGCGAGTCTTCTCATGCGGCTGAGGTCGTGGCGGTTTCAGACAGTGATGTGACTATATCAGACATAGTCGTTACTGAGGGCAAGTCAGGGGCTGTCGAGTCTGTGGAGGTTCCAGCTTTTCCCTCTCCTTCGCCCGTTGATCTTCCGATCCTTGATGAGCTGTCATTGATTTCTGGGCCTTTTGTTCTGGAGGGGGTACTAGTGAGGACTTGTCAGCTGCTTCCTCGTCCTTCTTGCTCGCCACGGCTGCTTGCTTGGCTTGATAGTTTGTCAGCTTATGAGATTTGGGATTTGGAGTCCTATGGCTTCGGCAGTCTGATCCATATGGCTAGAGTTGACATTGATTGGAGGATGCTCAGAGCTGCCTTGATTGAGTGGGTCCCTTCGTTGAACTTGTTCGCGTTCAACAATATGGAGATGAGACCTTCTTTTGAGGAGCTTGCACGCTTGACCGGCCTACCTTGGGATTATACTCAGTATTTCTCGCCGAAGACATCGCCGAAGACTGCCACACAGCAGAACTGGTTCCGGATCCCTTATCTTGTTCGACCTGCAGCTGCCGGCCAGGATGCTATAGTGTTCTCCTTGGACTTAATGTATGATCTTTTTTCGAGTCCTCAGAGTGTGGCCGATTCTATCCTTGCTCGGAACGCACTGATGTTCTGCTTGATAGCTGAGGTGCTGTTCTCGGGATGGCGCAGGTCCCAGACTCCTTTGCTTTTTGAGGTGATGAGCCAAGCCATCCGACGGCAGGGGATCATTTCTCTCATCTTGGCCGAGTTGTTTAATGGGTTGATTGACGGTGCCCTGGGCCGCACTCGTGTCCTTCAAGGCTGCTGTGCATTTCTTCAGGTATCTTTTCTGTTTCTTTCCTTTCTTGCTTTTTAGGAATTGCGTTGCTCTAGCTGAACTTCTTTTCCTTCATATGGTTAGGTTTGGCTATGGGAGCGTCTTTCTCTGACCGTTCCTATACCCTTTCCTGACACCCGTCACCCTGACCTTATGCGACATATCATGGAGTTTCTTCTGCATACAGCTAGGATGAGCGAGCCTTTGTATCGCAGGATGTTCGCTGATCTTCGTGACTGGAATGTTCGTTGGGAGTCATCTTGGCTTTCACTTCCTCCAGTGCTTTGTGATGCACACCGCCTTCCTCTGATGTTGGTAGGCTTTCAATCATACTTTTCCTACCACCCTACCCGGTTCCTACTACAGTTTGGGTACGAGCAGGATGTTCCTCTTTTTGCTTTTATGGGTATCGGGCGCCGAGCTCTTCCATCTAGGATCTCTGACTTTAGGACTCGGGTCGATGGATCTTGGGCGAGTTATCTGACTGCTGATTTGCTTGGTTTTGAGTTGCGGGCCCTTCCGATGGCGATCGCCCCATATCAGTACTGGGTTGTTGAGCAGTCTTTGTATCGACGTATCCCTTGCTGGCACCAGACTGCTGATGAGGATGAGCAGGATATCCTTGGAGATGCCGGCTCTTCATCTGGTTCATATGAACCCTTTGAGGAGTGCCCGTTCATTGATCTTGGTTTCCTTTTGGCCACTCATGGCCATTTGCTGTCTGAGATCTCTGCACTTCGGTATCATTGTGAGATGATGTCGAGGAGGTTGGCTGCCGATTAGATGTTATCTGATGAGGAGGCCATGATCCATACCCTTGAGCGTGATGAGGTTCATTACCTGCGTATGGAGGTGAGCAGGTTGAGAGCGAGACTACTTCATTATGAATCAGGGGACTTACCTGATATGGCCGAGGAGGAGGGTAGGGATTGATTGTGCTAGCCACCTGTACATTCCTTTTTGCATGGTATATGATTGATGATGATGCATTTTTTTGTATTTTTTGAAAAAGATGATATGATATGTGTAAAAGAAATATGATGCATTTAATGAAAAGAGAAAACTGTTTGAAAATCTATTGTGCCATTAGTTGTCTTGTGAGTGTGTTTGAATTTTGTGTCAGGATATAGGAATCAGAACTGGGGTTCGGCCAATGCTTTGACCAATGTCTCGAGATTTGACTTGTGAGGTCCCTTTGGTTCCTTAGAGATGTAGGCAACGGAAACTATTGCCTCCTGAGATTGTCGAGATTTATAGAGCTCTTCGTTCCTGACTGCACTTCTTCTTGTTCTTGAACTGTAACTGCTTGAACCGATCTGGACCTTCTAATTTCCTGGTACCTGTACTTTTATTTTTCTTTTTTTCATTTGAGCCATTTTTGCCTACAGCGCTCTTTCGAGTTTTCACCACAGCCGGCCTTTTCCCCTCATTTTTGCCCGTGGCACCCTTTCGGGTTTTCACCACGTCCCGGGTGTTTGATCTTGCCTGCCCCTTGGCAGCTATGCTATTTTTTACCCTCAGTGCCCTTTCAGGTTTTCACCAAGTCCGCTGTATGCCCACTGTTTTTACTCGGAGCGCCCTTTCGAGTTTTCACTCCAACCTCTTTGTTTAGGCACACATTTTCTTTTTTCTTTTTTTCTCTTTTTTTTCTGGATCTTTGGATAACTGCGGCGGCTAGAGGTCGGGAATCCGTCGTTGCCGGCCGATGGCAGCCTTTCAGCCTTTTATCCTAAGTTACGATGATAGAGCTGTTGGTCTTAGCTAAAGACCCTTCTGAGATGAATGGATGAATGACTATATTTCTTCTTGGGTTGATTTTTTCTCGGGTACCTTGCTTTGGCTTCCCCTTTTCTTTCTCTTTTCTTTTTTTTTCTTTTCTTTTGTATTCTTTTTCTCTTTTTTTTCTTTTTCTTTTGAATCCCCTTATTTGAAACACTTGTTTGTGGACGGAAACGATTTCTCAGAGGTTTTAGCTTCGACCTCTTGACTTCAGCTCTATTGAAGTAACTTTTGATAAGGTCAGAATGGCTTACCCGTGAAAGATCTTCACCTTGTCGGCATTGATTGGCTCAGGAAGATCCACCCCTCTCATACTGGTGAGTCTGAGGGCGCCTCGGGAAGTACTTCTCTAATGATCAGCGGCCCGTCCCACGAGGGTTTGAACTTTCCTCTAGGATCCGAAAGGTGCAATGGTAGAATCTTCTTCATGACCATGTCGCCTACCTTGAAACTTCTTTTTCGGACTCTCTTGTTGTAAGCCCGAGCGATCTTTTTCTGATAACACTGAGAATGACTTAGCGCACGCATGCGCTTTTCATCTGCTAGCTACAACTGATCGAATCTGGCCCGTTGCCATTCTCCTTCTTGAACTCCGCTTTTTAGTAACACTCGTAGTGATGGTATTTCCACCTCGACTGGTAGAACTGCTTCCATCCCATAAGTAAGCTCGAAAGGAGCAACGCCCGTAACAGATCGTACAGACGTTCGATAGGCCTAAAGTGCATATGGGAGCATATCTGACCAATCTCGATAGGTCACGACCATCTTCTCGAGTATCCTGACGATTGTCTTGTTTGCGGCTTCTACCCCACCATTCATCTGAGGACGGTAGGGGCTTGATCGATGACATTGGATCTTGAATTTACTGAGGAAGTCATCCACCTTCTTGTTGACGAACGAGGTCCCATTATCTGTGATGATAGCATTGGGGATTCCATATCGGCATATGATGTTGTTCTTCATGAATTTGACCACCTGGGATGCTGCAATCGTGGAGTAGGAGGCTGCCTCTACCCACTTGGTGAAGTAGTCGACTGCCACAAGTATTACTCATGACCATTTGATGCTTTGGGACTGATCTTGCCGATGATGTCGAGTCCCCACATGGAGAAGGGCCAGGGGGTGGTCAAGTTGTATAATTCTGATGAGGGGGCATGGATTTGATTCGCATGCTCCTGACACTTGAAGCATTTTCTGACTGTGCTGGCAGCAGTCTGTCTCCATGGTGAGCCAATAGTAGCCGAGTCGTAGCATCTTCTTTGCCATCATGTGCCCGTTCATGTGTGGGCCACAGATTCCTTCGTGTATTTCTTTCATGATCTTTGCAGCTTCTGTTTCATCGACGCATCGAAGGAGGATGTGATTATAGGATCGCTTGTAAAGAACTTCGCCACTGATGGTGAACTGGCCGGCCATACGCTGGATGGTTTGGCAATCTGTTGCTGTTGCTGACTCTGGATACTCCTGGGTTTCGAGATATTGCTTGATGTCGGCATACCAGGGTTTGTCAGGGACAGCTTCGGCTTCTTCTATTTGCAGGCAAAAAGCAGGTTCTTCTTGAATTTCAACTGTGAGCTCCCATTCTGAAGCTCCTTTCGGGATCTCGAGCATTGACGCGAGTGTGGCGAGAGCATCTACAAACTGATTCTTGGCTCTGGGCATGTATGAGAAGGTGACTTCTTTGAATTCTTCGATCAGATTTTCAAGATACACATGATATGGTATCAGCTTCTCGTCCTTAGTTTTCCATTCACCATTGGTCTGATTGATGATAAGCTGTGAGTCTCCAAACTCGTAGCTTCTTGACGCCCAAGATTATGGCTTCCCTTAAGCCAGCGATGCATGCTTCGTACTCTGCCATGTTGTTGGTGCACTCGAATTCTATGCGCCTTGAGATAGGAATAGGGACATCATCTGAAGAGTAGAGGATCACTCCAATACCACTTCCTTTAGAATTTGCTGCGCCGTCGAAGAATAATGTCCACTTATCTTTTTTCTTCTTTTCTTCACCTTCGATAAGTAAGAGATCTTCATCAAGGAAGAATGTCTTGAGCGGTTGATAATCCAGGAGGGAGTGGGCGGCAAGATGATCGGCTAGGGCCTGCCCCTTGATTGCCTTCTGAGTGACATAGGTGATATCGAACTCAGAAAGGAGTAGCTGTCATTTAGCTATCCTTCCAGTGAGTGCCCGTTTCTCGAACAAGTACTTGAGCGGATCCATGTGAGCGAGTAGGAGAATAGGGAATGCAATCATGTATTGAAGGAGTCGCTGAGTTGCCCAGACTAGGGTGAGGCAAGTCTTCTCAATCGGAGAATACCTGGTCTCGTAGTCGGTGAACTTTTGGCTCAAATAGTATATTGCTTGTTCCTTCTTCCTGGTCTCGTCATGCTGGCCGAGGACACAGCCGATGGCTTCTGCTGCTACCGAGATGTATAACAACAGTGGACGTCTAGGAGTGGGCGGAACTAGGACTGGAGGATTCATGAGATATCTCTTGATGCGATCGAAGGCGACTTGGTAATCATCATTCCATTCTTTTGGAACGTTCTTCCGAAGGAGCTTGAAAATGGGCTCACAAATAGGTGTGAGCTGTGCGATGAAGCGACTGATGTATTGAATTCTGCCAAGGAAGCCATGAATTTCTTTCTCTGTTCTAGGAGGGGGCATCTCGATGATTGCTCTGGTTTTGGTCTCGTCGACCCTGATGCCATCTTCACTTACCATAAAGCCAAGGAGTTTACCTCCCATTACACCGAAGACACATTTCTGAGGGTTGAGACGGAGCTTGCACTTTTCTAATCTGTTGAATAACTTCTTCAGATCTTCAAAGTGTCCTTCAATTGTGCGAGATTTGATGATCATATCGTCCACATATACTTCAAGCTCTTTGTTCATCATGTAGTGGAATAGTGCTGTCATTGCTCGCTGATATGTTGCTCCTGCGTTCTTCAGACCGAACGGCATTACCCTGTAATAGAAGGTTCCCCAGGGAGTGATAAACGACGTCTTTTCGTGATCTTCGACGGCCATCTTGATCTAATTGTAACCTGAGAACCCGTCCATGAATGAGAAGACCTTGTATCCAGCAGTGTTGTCGACCAGAGTGTCGATATGTGGCAAAGGGAAGTCATCTTTAGTACTGGCTTTGTTGAGATCTCGGAAGTCGATGCACATTCGAACCTTGCCGTCCTTCTTTGGTACTGGTACGATGTTGGCGAGCCATTCAGGGTAGTTGGAGACTACCAAGAATCCCGCATTGTACTGCTTGATGACTTCATCTCGGACTTTCAGACCCCATTCTGGCTTCATTCTTCGAAGTTTCTGCTTCAATGGCTTCATATCTGCCTTGGTTGGCAGATGGTGTACAACAAGCTCTTCATCGAGCCCCGGCATGTCTTCATATGAGAGCGCGAAGTTGGACAATCTTGGAGCTAGGAACTCTATCATTCTCTGCTTCATCTCTGGTGGCAACGATTTACCGATGCGTACTTCCCTAGGGATCTCAGGTGTCCCCAAGTTTACTATCTCAAAATCATCGGCTACAACATTGGCTTTGGATTCGAACTTTTTGAGGAGATCCTCTAGTTCGGGAGCCGGGTCATCATCTTCCTCATCCCGAGCTTCGTCCAGACCCATGAGCTCAAAGTCTAATTCGATGTCAAAATCATATGATTCGACTTCAAACTCATGTGACTCTTTAGACGAACTTAACACATTATTGAATGCAAGAAAAGAAATGTTTTTTGGTTTTTGAGATTTTTCTAAAATGGAAATGCTAGATGTTTTTGGCTTTTGAAAGTTTTTTATTTTTTTTGGATTTTCGAAATTCACGGGACTTTGAACAAGTGGGCATTGCAGACCATGATTGAGCCCAACTTGTTCCAAAGTTCCGGTCGTTGCTTAAACAGGCTTTTTTTCGAAGCCAGAGCCCTCAGATGACTCTTTGGCTGATTCAAAAGTTATGGGAACGAATGACCATTCAGGACCCCACACTTCCTCCCCTGAAGAGGTGGGAGTTGATGATTTGGGAGAAGAATCACAGTCTGGCCCAATGACCATGATTTCTCGCTGGTCGGGTTCGAGATCTAAGTCGTACTCAGTCTCTCATGGATCACTTACCTCGCACTGCAGTTCGTCTGGTTCTACGGCTAGACACAAGTTCGGAATCTGGACATCGGACCAATCCAGGGCTGGCCATTTCCCTTTCTTGGTCCAATGGATGGGCGGCTTCTGCCCCTGGCTGGTGATTGATGATGTTGATTCTGCAGAGATGGGCAAGTCGTGCCCCTTGCTGATTGATGCTGAGATGGGCAAGTTGTGCCCCTGGCTGACTGAAATTGAAGCGGGCAGGTTATGCCCCTGGTTGGGAGCAAGTGTCAGAGTAACCTGGTCCTGAAGCTGCTGTATTTGACTTTCTTCTTCATCTTCATCATTTCCTTCTTCTTCTGGAGGCTTAGACGGTTCGAGAATCTGATCCCATCAAATGGGGGGCCACGTGGCCCAAACTAGGCTCATCGGGAGGCCTTTGTGTAGCGCAGTCGGTTGATTCCCTCTTGGATCTTTGCAAGGTTCTCCTGGCTTGATAAATTAGATGGGTGAGCACCGAAATTTCTTCCTTCTTTTGTCCATGAAGATTGCCCTGTATCCGAGTCCCCATTTGCGTTGGTTATATACCAGTGGTATCTTTCTGGACTTGAAATGATTCTTCATTCGGTATCTGAGGCTTAGACGTTCTGCTGGTGAAAAGACACGGTCCACCCTTATCGGTTCTGGATTGGCGATAGAGTTCACAGTCTCGAATTCGAAACTGTGAAACGGGATGTCTTCTTCAGAGTGCTGGATATCGATGACCGGGATGTCTGGTTCAGTGGTAGCAACATTGGAAGGAATAATGAGCTCCTTCTCTGCATGGATAGAGATCACTTGATTTCCACAGATGTATTTCACTCGTTGATGCAGGGTTGATGGCACAGCCCCAACCTTGTGTAGCCAAGGTCGTCTGAGCAACATGTTGAAAGAGGCTGATATATCTAGAATTTGGAATGTGATGGTGGAGACTTCTAGACCTATCTATACCTCTATGTCAACCTTCCCTTCTACTGATCGGCGGGTGTTGTCAATGCTCTGACACATATGGTACTGGGTCAGAATGAAGAAGGACTGATTCCCAGACGTTCCGCAGTCTTAAGTGGGCAGACGTTTAAGCTTGAGCCATTATCGATAAGGACTAGCGGGACGCAGAGGTCGTTGTATCGTAAGGCTATATTGAGGGATCAGCCCATGATCGCGTCCTTCTGGTGGTAACTCATTATCAGTGAAGGTGATGGCGCGTGGAGCCAGGAGCTGTCCAATCATCAATGTTATCATCTCTGGTGCCGTATCGGAGGAGACATGAGCATCGTTCAAGGTTTTGGCAAACATTTCTCGGTGTATGCGAGATGTGCAGAGTAGCTCCCATACTAAGATTTGAGCAGGGATTGACTTGAGCTGAGTCGCCACATCGTATGCGGCTTCATTTTTGTTGCTGAGGCCTGAGAGAGCGCCTTTGGGATCTCCTCTGTTATGATTATCTCTTCGGATGCAACGCCCATTGGGATTCATGTTCCCCAATTCCACACATTCTGGATAGTGCCATGGGACCTCTTTATAACTTTCCTCACCTTTGTCTTCTAGGACCACCGGTTCTTGCGATGGTGCTAGTGTGGGTACCAGATCTTCCTCGTACGGAGCTTTTGCCTTGAGAACTACATTGTTACCTGTGCTGAAGGAGTAATATCGAGGCTTGTCTTCATAGATCACATAAGGTCGCGGTCCTAGCTTGACCGTTCCTGGAGCAGGAGGCTCCCATGGAATGAATACTGGTCCTCTTGATATGGCAGGGGGTTTCTCTGTTCGTCCCAGCTGTCGTAGTGTGATTGACACGCCTCCGGGATTTAGCCCTTGCAATATGACTGGCTCAAATGGAGGAGCTCCTTCCAAGACAATGGGCTCTTGCTGTTGATGAGTATAATCCCTCCATTGCGGATTGGATTGTTCTTGAACTGGAGTGGCCCCTTGTAAGATGGTAGGTTTGTATACGGGCTCGATGTATGACTGTGCTCCTTCCAGGACGACTGGTTCCCAACATGAAGGGCTGTAAGGTGCCCCTTGCACAACTGACGCATCATATGGAAGCGCTCCTTCGAGTACTACTGGCTCGGAGACTGAAGGAAGAAAGGGACTTGCCCTATGCAAGATCGGAGGAGGATTTGTCGGCCCATAAGTGTAGGCATGAATGGACTAGATAGGAGAGAAGAAGCGATTGAGCCGCTCTCCTTCTTTTATGCATGTTGACGGTAGGGCTACGAGATGAACTGGGATCCGTCAGATGTTGAGGCAGAGGATTCTGAAGAATGTTGGTGGAAGCTGCTGCAGGAGTTCCAGGGACCGAAAATGATGATCTTTCGGTCGTCGATCAGATCTTGTATGGCATTCTTCAAAGTAAAGCATCGATCAGTGGTGTGGCCACACCCTTGATGGTAGGTACAATACTCATTCTCTCGGTAGTTTAGAGGCAGAGGATGAGGAGGAGGCCTAGGTGTCATCAAGTGAGTAACTGCTTTTGTACCAGCATAGTCATGACTTGACTAAGTGGCTGAGTAAGTGGAGTGAACTTCCTGAGCTCTCTGTAATTCTGCCTATTCCGGTATGAGTATTGACCATTCCCTCTGAACTGCTGCTGCTGTCGAGGTTGTTGTGGCTATGGTTGCGGATTTGGTCATGGTTGATACCTCTGAGGTTGGTGCTAAACCTGATTTTGCTGATGCTGTTGATGTCCTTGTGGGGGAGCGTATTGATTACCCTGAGCAGTGGTGCTGATGTTGTTTACCTCTGTCGGGCGGGGAGGAGAACTGCTGCGGTTTTCGTTCCCATATCCGATGGGTCTTCCCTCCACTCTGTTCCTTTTGACTGGAGTGGCTTGATGAACCCATGGGGAGATTGTCCCGGCACGGATTCCTGCTTCTACTTGCTCTCCAGCACGGATCAACTGTGAGAAATTCGCGTATGGATGCGAGATGAGATATCCAGATATGCCCAGATATGTTGAATGAACAATCATGGAGATTTGTTCTTCGTCATCGATAGGTGTTCGCATTCTGGCTGCCATAGCTCGCCAACGTTCCACATAGGCAGATAGTGTTTCATCACTCCTTTGCCTGAGAGCTGCGAGGTCGGCTTTTCTGGGTGCCATGTTGAGATTGTATGAGAATTTGTCGACGAAAGCCTGGGAAAGCTGTTCCCACGTCCTGATGCGGTGGCAGTCCAACGAGGTGTACCAATCTAGGGCATCGCCCTTCAGAGATTTTTGGAACAAACGAATGAGGGCCTCTTCATTTCCTGAGATTGCACTCAGCTCTCCACAGAAGGCCTTGAGATGTGTGGTGGGACAACCGCTGCCATTGTATCTTTTGAGTTTTGGTACCTCAAAGTTTTGAGGTACTTGAGCATCTGGGAAAGGACACAAGTCTCTGAACTTGGTCGAAGGTAGATCGATTCCTTGTTGTCACTGAAGCTGATTTTGCAAGATCTGGAACTGCTCCCGCAACTCGTCCAGTCCTGAGTGATCTGTTCGAGCGACTGGTGCCTCTTGGAGTAAGGCACGTTCTTCTTCGGCATAGTGGTCAATGTCTTCGACCCTATGGGCTTGCTGAAGAGTAACCGCGGGTTGCTAAAATTGATTTGATGATTGAACTAGATTCGGATGAACTTGTGCTTGAAAGGACTGTAACTGAATTGAAGACTGTACTGAAGGTTGAACTGGAACTTACTGGAAATTAACTGGAGATTGCATAATTGAAGATTGTTGGAAATTAACTAGAGTTTGCTGAATTGAAGATTGTTGGAAATTAATTAGAAACCCATCGGCAGGGATGTGCTGGAATTGAAAAGTGCTCCTGTTTACAGGAGGCTGAGATGTTGGGAAGTGACCCCCTTGTTGGGTATTCGCCACTGTCCGTTGATTGATGTGGGCTTGACACTGACCCCCATTGTGGGCATTCGCCAGTGCTATCCCTAGTTGCTGGAAATTGAATTGAAATTCCATCGGTGGGGATGTGTTGAAATTGAAAAGGGGTCCCCTCGGCGGGGACATGCTGAGATCTACTGAGACTGTTGTTTGTAAGATTGACTGGAAGCTGACTGGAAGTCCCTGCAACGGGAGTGCTCTGAGACGGCCTTGTCGTCACGCGATGGTATTGAGGAGGATGCCCCATAGCGAAGGGCTGAGACGACTGCTGTCGGTAGTCTTGGGCAGACTCCGATGGTTGTGCTTGATTTGAACTAGAGGTCGGAAGGACCCGGCATGGCTGCTGAGATTACTGAACTGGGCCAACCTGATTGTTGGCTGCTGCGGTGGTTTGTGCTTGCATGAATTGCAAGAGCATTTCTTGCATTGGTCTCATTCCTTGTGCCAATTCTTGTATGATTGGCACATTCTCAATTGGCTGTTGCGCTGGAGGTTGTGCTTCGGTCATCTCAAGAGCAGGGAAGAGATGAGTTTCTTCTTCGTGGTCAGACATGGCTTGCTGTGCCCGAGTGCGGATTATGCTGCGGAAGGGAAGTTGTTTCCAAACACGTTGAGCCCGACGAGGCGCAATGGTGAGGTCTATACTCTACTCTTTTTGGGTTTAAGGGTTTTCTATTTTTTTGGGTTTTGGGTAGAATGCTATGCAAATGAGATTGTATGAGGACTAATGACTTTCAAGTATAGGAATGATTCTGTTTTTCAAGTTGGATCACGACTAGTGGGACTAGCTTATCCCCAGTGGAGTCGCCATTCTATGGACCCTCGCCATTCCGCGCTCCCACACGACGTTCTCGTCCCTTCCCTTTCGGGAAAAGAAGAAGAGGATGCGTAAGTGCGAATCGCCGTTTGTGCCACTGGCTTGCCTCGTTCTCGAGGGCTTTGTTTGGTAGTCGTGTTTAAGCTGGATGTGTTTAAATGAGTTTATATAAGACTAGAGTCGCCACTAGCCAGTTATTTTGAATCTACAGTCGGCTAGACCCCGTAGAAATGTTAGAGAAGGGGATCCGAAGATCCCTTCCTCTAAAATGACTCCTATTGATTTGCGGCCAGAGATTCGAGGTAAGGGATCACGGTTACAGGGTGGGAAGAGGTTAAGCACCCCACACACTGCCTGTACTGAAGTACGGTCTCTACTTCACAGAATTAAAGTAACACTTGAAAGTCTGTTTTAATCCTCGTACATTCTCATAGATGAAAAGATGCATGAATGCAGGTCTAAACAGTAAGAGTTTCTGATGGGCAGGCTCCACTAATAGGCAAGCCCAGAGCATACGCTCGAACTGACAGGTGCTTTATGCGGAATGCATGCTGTGTGTTTGAATGATCAAAGTGCTTGTAGTGATATGTACATGAATGCAGGTCTGAACAATAAGAGTTTTTGATGGGCAGGTTCCACTAACAGGCAAGCCCAGAGCATACGCTCGAACTGACAAGTGCTTTATGCGAGATGCATGCTGTGTGTTTGAATAATCAAAGTGCTTGCAGTGAAGTAGGGGGGTTGGAAGAAAAGTAAATATTGCACTTATGCTAGATGCGAATGAGATGATGCTAGTAAGGAACAGCTTAGATGGACGGAGGTGTCGCAAGGATTGGCTTCGAGTGGCTAGATCAAGACTTGGATGGCTTGGGAGACTTGGACCAGTGGTCAGGCTGGGCTGGACCAGGGCTAGGCTCTCCTCACTCGGGCTCTCCTTGGTGGAAGAATGGGCTAAAGGATGGAGGGGTGGACTCAAAGCTCTTGGACTGAAGAGAGGAGAAGTGGCTGTTGAAATGGGAAGAGGCTAGGGGTATTTATAGCGTTGGAGAGTGGCAGTTCTCATAAATATGTTTGGGGGGCCGCCCGTACGAACGTTCCTCGGTTTCCAGCACATGGTACGGTCATGTCTCAGGGCTGCTGTTTTGACTCGGTGGGTTAACTTGGTGAGTTGACTCAGCGGGTTGACTAGGTGATTTGACTCGGCGGGTTGACTCGGTGTTTTGACTCGATGGGTTGACTCAGCGGTTGACTTAGTGGGTTGACTTAGTGAGTTTGACTTTTTTAGGATTTTTTGACTGGCTTTTCTTATGGGGGGTTTTTCAGGTTGATGTTTAGGGGTGGGTTAACTGGGTTCAGGCTTGAGTTGGGCTATGGATTGGGGCTTACAAGGGTGAGTTTGGCTAAGTTTGGAACTTGGGATTTGGGGGTATGGTCCTCCATTCATCCAGCTATCTCTACCAACAGTGTAGCTGAAGGTGGGGTGTCTACACCATCAGACTAGGAGATCGATTATCAGTAAGACATCCAAAAGGACAAAGTTGAGCAAGATCATCAAGTGGTGTAACAAATTATTCAGAAGAACTATCCACCATCCTGCTTTGGAAAGTACATTGGTGACATCGATCATTCTAACCCATTGAAAATCCAGCTGAAAAATTTCATCGGGTTCCTCAAGAAAATTGTCACATGTACTAGGAAAGGAGAATTGCTTTGGTTGGAAATCATTAAATATGGATCTCCTTTCCTTCTTGTTTGAGCAAAAAGTATTCAAGTATGGGTCATCCCAGAAGTGTTCTTTAGTTTGATCAAACCAAAGAGATGTGGAAACTTGTATTTCTTCTTCACAAGTCGATATGATCTCCACAAAATCAGAATTCACCGGTGCTTCCGCAATTGATTTTTCAGTTTGGCACTTTGTGGAAGGAAGCTTTTTAGGCACCGGGGGGGGGGGGGGGGGGGGGGTCTCTCTCAAAGCCTGTACAATGTCCTGAATCATGGGATCATCCCAATCCTCAAATTACGTTAAGCACTCCTCGAGTGTATAAGAGACCTCATCGGAGGAAATTTTTAGATTTGGACCCTTTATGTCTTCCTCCTTCTTAAAATTTTGTGTAGGTTGGAGTGGGTCTTGAACCTCTACACTTTTAGAGATTGGCCTCTCTGTAGGCAAGTCAAGCACCAATTCTTCCAAATCCTACACAACAAATTTGTGTAAATCGGGAATTGGTGACTTGTCAAATGAATTTTCAGAAATTGACACTTCCAAGGTCTTAATAAAATGAGAATTAGATTCATCCTTAGAATGTGTCAAACATGTCCCCAAACTTTCAGGTAGATCATGTTGGAAAAACCCCTCATCATCCATGGATTCTATCATGTTTACCTCATGGGGGCCATCATTGTCGTCCCAATCCTCAAAGGGATCAAAGCTAACAACATCTAGAGAATCAAAATTCTGCCTTAAAGCGAACTCCTCTTCCACGATTGAATCAATCAAATCAACCTCGTGGACATCATCATCATCCCTGCCTTTTGCCCAAGTGGAACACATTCACCTCCAACGTCATGTTTCCAAAGGACATTTGCATCACTCCATTCCGGCAATTTATGATTGCGTTTGATGTAGCAAAGAATGGGCGGCCTAGAATCACCGGTATTCGGGTGCTAGCATCTATAACCGGTTGTGTGTCCAAGACAATGAAATCTACCGGGTAAGTAGAATTTATCAACTTGGACTAGCACATCCTCAACTATCCCTCTCGGTACACGGATGGATCTATCAGCGAGTTACGACGTGGTTTTGGTGGGTTTTAATTCACCAAGACCTAATTGCTCATATATCGAGTACGGGATTAGATTTACACTTGCCCCCAAGTCTAACAATGCACGCTCAATCCGATAGTCTCCAATGATACATGAAATTGTGGGACTATCGGGATCTTTGAATTTTGGGGGGGTCTTTTGAGTGAGAATGGCACTCACCTGCTCATTTAAGAAGGCCTTTTGTTGCACATTATATTTTCGTTTGGTTGTGCATAGGTCCTTTAGAAACTTGGCATAGGAAGGGACTTGTTTAATGGCATCAAGGAAGGGAATGTTGATCTTGACTTGCCTAAAAATCTCTAGAATATCATGAGAATTTGGGAGAGATTTTGGGCAACCAATCTTAAGGGAATGGTGCTACGGGATTGTAAATGCGTTCCGTTTCTTGTGGGGCTAAGTTAGATCCATCCTCATCCTTAGAATTTACCGGATCATTAGGCTTGTCGGCCTTCACCGGAATAGATTTGTCAATTTGTTTACCACTTCTAAGAGTGGTGATGGATTTGGCTTGCTCCATGTGTTGGTTGGAAGGATTAGGAATGCTCACTTCATGTACTTGCTTTGGATTGGGCTAAGGTTGGACCGGAAAGGTCCCTTCCCTAGCATTCAAGCGTCCCTTAATCTCATCAACCGAGACTTTAAGCTCTTGGAACATTTGCTGATTCGTTCGATTAATTTGCGTTTGCCCTTGTATAAACGCTTTCGAGGTATCCTCCATTGAGAATTGAGGTGGGGCCATATTTTGTATAGGTGGCCCTCCTTGAGAGTTGGTAGGATTGCCCGTGGGAGCATTCTTCCAACTGAAATTTGGGTGGTTCTTCCAACTAGTATTGTACGTATTACCCACCGGTCCATTGAAATGCCGTTGATACCCATATGTGGCATTTGCATGTTCATGTAACACCTCTTGAAATGCAGAAATTGTGGGACAATCTTGCGTAGCGTGTAAATCGGTGTGACAAATCCCACATATGGTCTCAATAGCTTCATCGAACTCTGAAACTCCACTTTTACTAAGTTCCATGGCCTCGATCTTCCTTGTGAGGTTGGCTATCCTTGCATTCACGTCGTCTTCCTCCTTGAGGATATACATCCCTCCTTTCTCTTTCTCTTGAGTAGGCTTGGGGTTGTTGGGTTTATCTGTGGTATCCCAAGATTGGGCATTTTCGGCCAACATGTCCAAATAACTCCAAGCCTCATCTGGATTTTTGCTCATAAACTCGCCATTGCACATCATCTCTACAAATTGGCGCATATTGGAACTTAATCCATCATTGAAAAAATTTATAATTTGCCAACTCTCATAGCCATGATGTGGGCAAGTAAGTAGAAGGTCCTTAAATCTCTCCCAACATTGGAAGAAAGATTCACCCTCTTTAGCCGAGAAATTCATTATGGCTCTTCGAAGAGTGTTCGTTTTACGAGCCGGTAAGAACTTTTTCAAGAATTCCCGGGTCATCTCATTCCATGACCCAATCGAATGTGGTCTAAGAGAGTGAAGCCAATCTTTGGCTCTTTCTTTCAATGAAAAGGGAAAGAGTTTAAGCTTAATGGTATCTTCAGAAATATTGGTGTATTGCAAGGTAGCCACCTACTTCTTCGAATTCTTTTAAGTGCAGATATGGCCTGTCAGACTCTAGCCCATGGAACTTTGGTATAAGTTGAATCACACCCGGCTTTATGTCAATGTTTCCGCCGTTTGGTAGTAGAACCACGCAAGAGGGTGTAATTGCACGGCTGGTTGTAGGTAATCCCGCAGTGATCTCATTGGAGGAACATTATGTACCTCATTCTCTCCTACTCTCTCTTGATTTGTGTTTGTAGTTGGAGTAGGAGGGGGAGGATCCTTAAAGGTGATTGATCCATATTCCCCAAACTTTCACAACGTTCTTGGTAATTCCTGACTCGTCTATGGACTGACAATGGTCCAACTAAGCCACCTTCTGATTGGAGACGATTGGACTGGTCACGTTCCCTAACGCTGACATAAACCACTCAACCAAAACTAAACTATTCCTAAATCCTAGAAATCTGAATTTAATCTGGAAATTGAAAAATCTACAAAAAGCTAAGTTAGAAGGATATTACCCGATATGCTTGAACTAGAGAAGAAATCCTACAAAACAAACAATTTTGATTAGTTCTAAGGAATCAGAAAAACCCTATCTAATTCTACTTCTATAGCCACTAAAACAATTTGAAAACCGTTATCTAAATTCTCCGGCAACGGCGCCAAAAACTTGTTCGCTCGCCTCAAGTGTAAGGCTACGATGTAGTAATAAAACTCGGTAAGACCGAGGTTGATCCACAGGGAATTGGATAACAAATTCCAAACTTATTCCAGCAACTCAGTTTGCAATAGATAAGAGATTCAATTGGAATAATTATGCTAAAACAGTAACTTCATGAAAATCAGTAGTTTAAGGTAGTCAGGCATTCAAGGATCCACTTGTAGCAATCCCATGTCAATCCAATCAATCCAATCAAGATACACAACTAGATTTGAAGTCCTATCTCTTATCTAGTTGGAAAATAAAGCATTAAACACATTCAATCCCATTCAAGTTGAACTTCCAAGTTCTAGTCCCATTCAATCAATGTAGAATTCAAAATCATAGCCTTCGGAGTAACAGCCATGCCTATGGACTATGGCCTGCTCAAGGATTACTATAATTTGAATCTAAATAAGCACCATATGATAATCTCGGAGAATTGCAAGGAATCCATGTCCGGAGCACATGAACTCTCATAAAACATCTCAAACTATCAACTTGAAGAACTAGAATAAATAAAAATCCAAACTTGAATTGAAATTACTTGAATTAAACTGAATCAAACATGAAAATTAGCTACAAGTTTCACCTCTCAGCCTTAGCTGAGAGATTTTAGCCGAGCATTGTCATGCTACAACTAAAACTCATGAAAAACTTAGAAAACATAGAAAACCGGAGTTTGGAGGGTTGCAGACGCTCCACGACGGCTTCTCTTTCTAGCACCACGTCCCTTAGCTTCTCTGATGCCCTAGGAAGAGCCCTTAGGTGTCCTTTTATAGTATATCACAGAAGGTTCCAGATTGCGCAAGAAATCCCGGACTGCGCAAAGAAAATCGGAGCTTCACGGAGAAGCTCTGTTACGTGGACGACCGGTCGCACGACCGGTCTGAGCTCTTGGACGACTGGTCGCACGACCAGTCTCAAAACCGCAAAAACAGTCCAGAGAGTTTTGCCGAAATCTAACTTAAAAATTTTAATTTAAGGACCGGTCGTACGACCGGTCTGAGCAGTGGATGACCGGTCGCACGACTGGTTGTGAATGGTCCGGTGGCCTTTTGCAGAATGATTTTCTTCTGTGTATAGTTGGACCGGTCGGACGATCGGTCTTGGCGATGGATGACCGGTCACACGACCGGTCTTGGCTGATATTTCCTGCTTTCTTCTTTGGCTTCTTTCTTCCTTTCTTCTCCTCTCTTTCTACTTTTTTTGGTCCTTCTTCCTTCTTCATCCAATGGCTTCAAATGGCTCTTTTTAGTCTCCAATTGGGTAAATTCCGCTTTTATTCCTGAAGTCACAAAACATGCATTAGCTGGGCCTTTTAAACATGAAAACCATGCATATAATGCGAGGTAATGGGCAATGCAATGTATAAATTGGAGGTTCAACACTATCTCTATTTGGTTGTACCCTGAATAGCCATCAAGGAAGCAAAAATGGGAATGACCCGCCAACCTTTCTAAAATTTGATCAACAAACGGTAGGGGGAAGTGGTCTTTCCTCGTGACAGTGTTTAGCTTCCTATAGTCAATGCACATTCTCCAACCGGTAGTGACCCTGGTTGGTACGAGTTCATTATTGGCATTGGCTACGATGGTGATTCTGGATTTCTTAGGCACCACTTGAGTTGGACTCACCCATTGACTATCGGACATTGGGTAGATAATACCCACATCTAATAGTTTTACCACTCCGGCCTTAACCACATCCTTCATGTTTGGATTGAGTGTCTTTGTGGTTGCCTAGATGTCTTTGCATTCTCCTCAAGGTGTATGCGATGAGTACAAATCAGTGGGTCTATGCCTTTGAGATCCGCAATTGACCACCCAATGGCACTCTTGTGTTCTACTAGAGTTGCCATTAGCCTACTCTCTTGTTCCTCATCCAAGTGGGAAGAAATCACCACTGGATATGTCTCATCTCGATCTAAATAGACATATTTCAGCTCACTTGGTAATGATTTTAGGTCGAGTGTTGGTGCCTTGATATTGGATGGGAGGGCTTTGTTCTCGTTTACGGGTAAAGGCTCAAATAGGGCCCTCCATCTTTTGTTATCAAGTACCGTCATCACATCTAACATGGCATCCATCTCTCGTATTGTGTTATCACTAATCTCATGAGAGTGGGCCACACATGCCTCCAAAGGGTCGGAATATAATATTGAGGGGAAAGTTTCCTCCACGAATGATTCAATCAAGTTTATCTCGTGGATCTCCTCATCAACTTCCCGTGGTTGTTTGCATATATCAAATATATTCAGCTCAAGTGTCATGTTTCCAAAGGACATTTGTACAAGCCCTGTTTCTACAATTAATAATTGCATTTGAAGTAGCTAGAAAAAGGAGGCCAAGTATGACGGGAATTTGAGCACCGGTACCAATCACGGGATGTGTATCTGTTCGCTTCCCCAAGTGTAGGGTTACGATGTAGTAATAATCTCGGTAAGACCGAGGTCGATCCACAGTGACTTATGTAGGAATTCACAAACACTTCCAATAGCTTCTATTGAAAAGCTAACAACCAAATTTGAGAAGATTGATGTAATTAGCAATTTTAAACTTAAACTGAAATAATCAGTTAATAAAAGGCACTAGGGGTTCAAGGATCCACTTGTAGCAATCCTTGATGCTCAATTCACTGTGGTTTCTTACTTTCTCAACTAGAATCAAAATTAAGATCTATCTAATTGGATGATAGAGCTGTTAAAACCAACAATCTGCCATATGTAAGATTAATGTACATGATTCCCTCAATGCAACCTAGGACGAGCATACTCAATTGCATAGGTCAGTTCCAATTCCAATAGACTAAGTTCACAATCATGACCATCATTAAGTCCTGTCACAAGACAAAGATAGATCATGATTTGAACTTGATTCAAATCACATACACAGTCCCACATACAACAGAGTTCCAGAAAAAGTAGAACTTTGGTAGGAAGTTCCCACATGAAGATTATAGTACTAGAGCGTACTCCAATTCCTCGGATCATACAGGTCAGACTAACACACAACAATTAAGAACTCAAGTAATTCTTCCAAACATCCATGAGTCATCATAAGACTAAGAAAAACTACTTGGACTTGAATTAAACTTCAAACCATTGTTCATAAACATGAAATCCAATCTTAAAACCAACTTAAACGAATTGAAACATCTTAGATTCACTACAAGCTTCACCTCTTAGCCCTAGCTAAGAGGTTTAGCCGTTCATGATCCAAGGAAACATGAAACAACTAAGAAAAACATAAAAATGAGAAAGCAAATTAGAAGGAGTTATCGAACTCTGAAATCCACTTCCGCCGCTTCCCACCTTGCTTAAACCCTTATAAGATGCCCTAGGAACGATCCCTAGGTGTCCTTTTATAGTGGGGAAGCTCCGCAGCATCAGAATCTTCCAGAAATTGCGTAAGCTTACGCAGTGCGCAGAGAAAATCGAAGCTTGTAGAACACACTTCATTACGCAGACGACCGGTCGCACGACCGGTCTGAGCTAATGGATGACCGGTCGCACAACCGGTCTCAAAAATGTCAAAAACGTCCAGAGAGTTTTGGGAATTTTCAACTCATAAAATTAATTCAAGGACCGGTCGCATGACCAGTCGCAGTAGTGGACGGCCGGTCGCACGACCGGTCTTAGACAATCCAGTGAATTGTGGCCTCTGGGCCCCTCTGTTGAGTGATCGGACAGGTCGGACGACCGGTCCTGAGCCTTGGACGACTGGTCGGACGACCGATCTTGGGTGTCTTCTTCTTCCTTCTTTTCTTCTCTTCTTTGTTTCCTTCTTCCACCCTTTCACACTTGGTCCTTTGGTCTTCTTTGCTTCTAAATGGCGTCTTTAAGTCTCCATTTGATGATTTCTCTCTCTCATCCCTGCAATCACAAATCCATACATTAGTTCAGTCTATAAACCATGAAAACAAGCATAATGAGTGATGAATTGGGTTTAGAATATGCACAATTAAGAGCTCAACACACCCCCCAACCAGCATTTTGCTAGTCCCGAGCAAACATGTGTGAAATCAATTCTATTCTCCAAAACCCAACTCTCCTTTAGAAACCCTTCTTCTATACATTCCAAATACACAAGTGTAAGATTCAGAGAAATTAGTTGATAGAGGTTATAATCATAAACTCTCAAGACATAATAAGTATCCATATAAAATTCCTAATGATTAGTTGATAAATAGAAGAACTTGAACAAATTCAACCTAGTGTGCATAGTGACAATTCATCTCATGAGTTTCCAGGATTATCTTCTTCATAGGTTAACTAAACCATAGATTTCAATGTATATAGAGCAACATCAAGCCAATGACAGAAATTTGCCTTACCGTCCTTCCGACGGGTAGACCATCCCCCAGTTGGTAGTAGGTAACCCTAATCAGAATTTTCCACCAATTTTTCCATCATTCCTTATTTCATCCTTCCTTTTCCTTTTTTTTTTTTAAAGTAGATAGGATTTTTAGAAATCCATATCTTTCGTTATTTTCTCATGGACAAGGATGGACAAAGTACCCCGGCTTGGTTTCTCAACACCTAAAATCAAAGTCTAGCTAATCTACAAATCACATAATCCTTTTAACTCATGAAAATCGTGTAATGTGAACTAGGTGTAAAAGTGTTCAAATTTTCTATCAATCACATAAATAGGGGAATTCACATATAAAACCATTATGCTATGAGAAGTTCACGACTTACAACCTCATACACTACATATCTCCTCTTCTTATGCTCATATCATCTCAAATGCATAGAAACACAGTTTTCCAAAAGAGTTTTGAATTTTAGAAAAATCGAAAAATATCTACATAATTGCTTGAAATGTTACAAAACGCTGGATTCATCCAATTGATCCTACACCCCTAACCAAATCTTGCATTGTCCTCAATGTAAAAGATGTACAATGAACAAAACATGAGAGCAATTTGAAAATAAAAGGGAGTGAGGAATGATAGTACCTGAGAGATTGAAAAGTGGAATTCTTCCTCCTTCTAACAAACTTATGAAAAATAAATAAAAGCAACCAACTCCTAATCCTAATTACTCTATACCTCCTTCAGACTAGGAGATCAATCATCCTGATACACAGGCTCAGTCAGAGGTATGGACATACCTTCTGAAGAAAATTTCTCAAAGAACAGCTTTAATCGATGACCATTCGCCTTAAATATGTTGTCGTTCCTTGGATTTAACAACTCGACGGTCTCATATGGGTAGACAGTTTGCACAATGTAGGGACCGGTCCATCGAGATCTCAATTTTTCTGGAAATAAATGTAGGCGAGAATTATATAGAAGGACTTTTTGATTGATCGTGAATGTCTTATGAAGAATGTTCTTATCATGGAATATCTTCGCCTTGTCCTTGTAAATTCTCGCATTCTCATATGCTTCGTTCCTGATTTCAGCAAGTTCATTCAATTGTAGTTTGCACAATGAGCTCACCTTGTCAGAATCAAAATTCATCTTCTTAATTGCCCAATATGCCCTATGTTCCAACTCCACAGGCAAGTGACAAGCCTTCACATAGACAAGTCTATAGGGAGACATTCCAATAGGGGTCTTGAAAGCGGTACGGTAAGCCCAAAGCGCATTCGTCAGTCGAAGCAACTAATCCTTGCGATCGGGGTTCACCGTTTTCTCCAAAATATGTTTAATCTCCCTATTGGATATTTCATCTTGTCCACTAGTTTGTGGGTGATAGGGAGTGCTCACTTTGTGTGTGACGCCATATTTCTTCATTAAGGTTTCAAATGGGCGATTACAAAAGTGAGACCCTCCATCACTAATGATGACTCGAGGTGTTCCAAACCGGGAAAGAATATTCTCTTTTAAGAAATGAATGGCTATTTTATGGTCATTATTCCGGCATGGGATCGCCTCGACCCATTTGGACACATAGTCAACGACAAGTAAGATGTATACTTTGCCAAAAGAAGATGGGAATGGACCCATGAAATCGATGCCCCAACAATAAAAAGCTTCGATTATTAAGATGGGATTGAGTGGCATCATATTTCTACTGGAGATCCCTTCCAATTTCTGACAGGGCTCACATGTTTTGCAAAACTCATGTGTTTCCTTGAACATAGTGGGCCAATAAAACCCACATTGTAGAATTTTGGCTGTGGTCTTCTTAGCCGAAAAGTGGCCACCACATGCCTGAGAATGACAGAAGGAGATGATACTTTGTTGTTCATCATCCGGCACACATCTCCTTATGATTTGATCGAGACAATACTTGAATAAGTATGGGTCGTCCCATGGGAATTTTCGCACCTCAGTGAAGAACTTATCCTTATCTTGTTTTTTCTAATGTGTAGGAATCGTACCTGTAGCAAGATAGTTAGCAATGTCCGCATACCATGGCAATTGGGAGACTGCAAAAAGTTGTTCATCAGGGAACATGTCATTGATCGCGGTCGTTTCAGGGGAATCGGTGAGAACAAGTCGAGAGAGGTGGTCAGCCACTACATTTTTTACTCCTTTCTTATCACATATCTCTATGTCAAATTCTTGGAGTAGAAGGATCCATCTTAACAACTGTTGAACCTCCAATTTATACATTGCATTGCCCACTACATGACATGGTATGCATGATTTTCATGATTAAAAGGCCCATCTAATGCATGTTTTGTGATTGTAGGGATGAGAGCGGACTTCACTCAATTGGAGACCAAAAAGGGGCCATTTAGAACCTTTGAAAGAAGGTCCAAGATGGACCAAAGAAGGAAGAAGAAAGAGGAAGAAAAGAGAATGAAGAAACGAAGAAAAAGAAGAAGAAAAACAAGTTCGACCGGTCATCCGTGTTAGTGCACTTTTCTGTGGCATACTAGTGCACCTTGTTTGTCAATTACTTAGGTCAGTGGGTCTAGTGTCGGTTGAGCTTAATGAAGACGAAGAACGAAGACTCAAGACGGACCGGCTGCATCAAGGAAGAAGAAACATGTAAAAGTGATGCCTTGGTGTGCCCTGCCTTGACCAAAACCTAACCCATAACCTCTTAGATGACTTGCACCACCTAGGTATACCTTTAGTCATCATCATTAGTCTTAGAACTCCATGAAAAACATGATAAATTAGACTAATTAAAGAGGTGGAAGCTGCTGCAATTAAAAAGGCTCAAACAGCAGTTTCCGATAGGACTCCGATCAATCGGACAGGATTTCCGATAGGACTCCGATCGATCGTACAGAAATTCCGATCAATCGGAAATTGTCCCAGAAAAATTGAAAACTCACTGGACATATTTCCGATCAATCGGACAGTCTTCCGATCCATCGGAAGGGGCCGTCCGATCAATCGGACAGTGTTCCGATCAATCGGAATTTCTTCCAGAGACTTCTCTGGATAGATTTCCGATCAATCGGACTTGTCTCCGATCAATCGTACTGGGCTCCGATCAATCGGACACTTTTTCCGATCAATCGGAGATGCACGAATCTGCCCGTTTTTTTACCGTTGGAAGAAAATCTATTTAAGAGGGGGATTCGATTTTTGAGCTAAGAGAGGGGATTTTAAGGAGATAGAAGCCACCATTGCTAGAGATCATTAGAGGCTCTATCCCAAACCTATAGCAAGCCATTCTCCTTGTGTTTTCATCACAAGCTTGGGCCATTCAATGGCATCTTGAGAATAGGACTTGTTCCCTCTTGATTCCTAGGGTTTAGACACCTTGATGATAGTTAAATCCTTTGTCTAAACACTACCTAGGAGTCCATTTAGGTGCATTCCTCTAGGAAACCCATTTCCTACCATTTGTAGAGGTTTCACCATTCCCTAGCACCTTGGGCATCTCCAATGGAGCATCACATGCAAGGTAGCTGATCTTGAAGCTGAAGCTTGGCAAAGCAACGGCGTCAACGATCGGGGAGCACAAGGGGAGCTGATTAAAGCACGGGAGAGCGAGAAGAAGCAACCCGAACCGGCGCAACAAGGGGCTCAATCCGACAAGTAAGGTTGTCTTGTTAAGAGTCCATCCACTCAATTCCCTGTGGGAGTTGAGTGTAGAGTTTGTTTGACAAACTCGCCCCGGGGTCGTTAGCCGATCCTTGGCCTATTAGTTGGGCCTAAAATCTAGGGACGTCAGCCGTTCCTTGGCACGTTAGTCGGGCCTAAACAAAGTCTCCAAGGGGGAGCCACCAACACGGGTGTAAACGTGTAGGTTGGGAGGAACCTGTAAACTCCCCGGTTGGGTGGATCCGATTTAAAACACCTTGGTTGGGAGGAACCAGATTTAAACTCCCCAGTGAATGCCGGTGTGCTCAAAGGGGTTGAGTACTTGAACCGGGAGTGGAGTAGACAAGTAGTCGAACCACTATACATCCTTGTGTTTGTGATTGTTCTTGAGCACATTTCTCTTTATGCATTGTGTTTAATTGGTTAATTATGAATGCTTAGTTAGGAATGTATGCTAGACACTTGATAAGCACACACACACTCACTAGATGTACTTTCACTACCTCATGTTGACTTGAGCATTTCTTGATCCATCCTCTATAGTCCACATGAGTTGTTTAGACTAGGTTGCTGATTGCTCTTATCTTTTGCTAGTCTTTTAATTGGACCCACTTAGGCTTGGAAGCCGAAGTGTTATCGCTTACGTTGTTTAATTTGTTAGATTGTGTAAGTAGGCGAAAAGATTTTGAAAAAGGTCCTATTCACCCCCCCTCCTATTGGTTTAGCCATAATTCTAGTTGCTCCTCAAGCTTCCGCACGCGTATGCGTAGGGTGTCGTGTTAGGCTACCCGACGCAATTTCAATCCGACCGGTCGGCCACATCTCTGGACATCACTGGAAGGAGGACCAGTTGGTCCGACCAGTCTTGACCGGTCGGCCAACCGGTCGGTGCTCTCTGGAAGCTTGCTGGATCAACAGCCAACCTAGTCAGACCGGTGGTGACCGGTCGGCCAATCAGTCGGCCCTCTCACGGAACTCCCTGGACTGTTGAACAAGTGGGTCCGACCGGTCGTGACCGGTCGGCCAGGCCAATCCGACCGGTCGGCTGAGCAGAAAAATCAGGAGTTTCTAAATCCGGTTCCGAATTTTGCTGCGCACTGTGTAACCTTACGCGGATTCTGGATGTTTCCGACGCAAGGGAGCTTTCCTACTATAAAAGGACACCTAGGGGCTCTTCCTAGGTCATTAGAGAAGCTAAGGGACGTGGTTCTAGAGAGAGGAAGCTGTTGTGGAGCGTCTGCAACTCTCCAATTTTCGATTTTTCTAGTTTTTTTGCTTTTATTATGAGTTCTAGTTGTAGTATGACAATGCTCGGCTAGAATCTCTCAGCTAAGGCTGAGAGGTGAAGCTTGTAGCTAATTTCATGTTTGATTCAAGTTAGTTCAAGTAATTTTCAATTCAAGTTTGAATTTTTCATATTCTAGTTCTTAAAGTGGTAGTTAGAGATGTTTTATGAGAGTTCATGTGCTCCGGACATGAATTCCTTGCAATTCTCTGAGATTATCATATGATGCTTGTTTAGATTCGAATTATAGTAATCCTTGAGCAGGCCATAGTCCATAGGCATGGCTGTTACTCCGAAGGCTATGGTTTTGAATTCTACATTGATTGAATGGGACTAGAACTTGGAAGTTCAACTTGATTTGGATTGAATGTGCGTAAATGCTTTATTTTCCAACTAGATGAGAGATAGGACTTCAAATCTAGTTGTGTTCTCTACTTGGATTGATTGAATTGACATGGGATTGCTACAAGTGGATCCTTGAATGCCTTAGTACTTTAAATCACTGAATTTTCATTAAGTTACTGTTTTAGTTTAATTACCCAATTAAATATGATTTTCTTGCAAAACTGAGTTGCTGTAATAGTTTGGAAGTTGTTTCTAATTCCCTGTGGATCGACCTCGGTCTTACAGAGTTTTATTACTACATCGCAGCCTTACACTTGAGGCGAGCGAACAAGTTTTTGGCGCCATTGTCGGGGAACTTAGATAACGGTTTTCAAATTGTTTTAGTGGCTGTAGAAGTAGAAGTAGATAGGTTTTTTGATTTTTTCTAGGAGTAACAAATTGTTTGGTTTTGTAGGTTTTCTTCTCTAGTTCAAGCACATCAGGTGATACCTTTCTAACTTAGCTTTTTACAGATTTTCTATTTTCAGATTTTTAGGATTTAAGACTAGTTTTAGTTTTTGGTTGAGTGGTTTATGTCCCGTTGGGAACGTAACCACTCAAATTGTCTCCAATCTGAAAGTGGTTTAGTTGGACCATTGTCAGTCCATAGACGAGTCCGAAATTACCAAGAGCATTGCGAAAGTTTGGGGAGTATGGATCAAACACCTTTAAGGAATCCTCCCCCCCCCCCTACTCCAACTACAAACGCAAATCAGGAAGGAGTAGGAGAGAATGAGGTACATAATGTTCCTCCACTGAGATCATTGTGGGATTACCTACAACCAGCCCGTGCAATTACACCCTCTTGTGTGGTTCTACCACCAAACGGGGGAAACATTGACATAAAGCTGTGTGTAATACAACTCTTACCAAAGTTCCATGGGCTAGACTCTGACTGCCCATATCTACACTTGAAAGAATTTGAAGAAGTGGTGGCTACCTTGCAGTACGCCAATGTTTCAGAAGATACCATTAGACTTAAACTTTTTCCCTTTTCATTGAAAGAAAGAGCCAAAGATTGGCTTCACTCTCTTAGACCACATTCGATTGGGTCATGGGTTGAGATGACCCGGGAATTCTTGAAAAAGTTCTTCCCGACTCATAAAACGAACACCCTTCGAAGAACCATAATGAATTTATCGGCTAAAGAGGGTGAATCTTTTTTTCAATGTTGGGAGAGATTTCAGGACCTCCTACTTGCTTGCTCACATCATGACTATGAGAGTTGGCGAATTATAAATTTTTTCAATGATGGATTAAGTTCCAGTATGCGCCAATTCGTAGAGATGATGTGCAATGGCGAGGTTATGAGTAAAAATCCAGATGAGGCTTGGAGTTACTTGGACATGTTGGCTAAAAATGCCCAATCTTGGGACACCTCGGATAAACCCAATAACCCCAAGCCCACTCAAGAGAAAGGAGGGATCTATGTCCTTAAGGAGGAAGACGACGTGAATGCAAGGATAGCCAACCTCACAAGGAAGGTTGAGGCTATAGAACTTAGTAAAAGTGGAGTTCCAAAGTCCAATGAAGTTGTTGAAACCATATGTGGGATTTGCCTCACCGATTTTCATGCTACGCAAGATTGTCCCACGATTCCTGCATTTCAAGAGGTATTACATGAACATGCAAACGCCACATATGGGTATCAACGGCCGTTCAATGGACTGGTGGGTAATACGTACAATGAGAGTTGGAAGAACCACCCAAATTTTAGTTAGAAGAATGCTCCTACAGGCAATCATACCAACTCTCAAAGAGGGCCACCCATGCAAAATATGGCCCCACCTCAGTTCTCAATGGAGGATACCTTAAAAGTGTTTATACAAGGGCAAACGCAAATCAATCAAACAAATCAGCAAATGTTCCAAGAGCTTAAAGTCTCGGTTGACGAGATTAAGGGACGCTTGAATGCTAGGGAAGGGACCTTTCCGGCCCAACCTCAGCCCAATCCAAAGCAAGTACATGAAGTGAACATCCCTAATCCTTCCAACCAAAACATTGAGCAAGCCAAATCCATCACCACTCTTAGAAGTGGTAAACAAATTGACAAATCTATTCCGGTGAAGGCCGATGAGCCTAATGATCTGGTAAATTCTGAAGATGAGGATGGATCTAACTTAGCCTCACAAGAACCGGAACACATTTACAAGCCCGTAGCACCATTCCCTTCAAGATTGGTTGCCCCAAAATCTCTTCCAAATTCTCATGATATTCTAGAGATTTTCAGACAAGTCAAGATTAATATCCCTTTGCTCGATGCCATCAAACAAATTCCCTCTTATGCCAAGTTTCTAAAGGACCTATGCACAACAAAACGCAAATATAATGTGCAGCAAAAGGCCTTCTTAACTGAACAAGTGAGTGCCATTCTCACTCAGAAGACCCCCCCTAAAATTCAAAGATCCCGGTAGTCCCACCGTCTCATGTATCATTGGAGACTACCGGATTGAGCGTGCCTTGCTAGATTTGGGGGCGAGTGTGAACTTAATCCCATACTCGGTATATGAGCAATTGGGTCTTGGTGAATTAAAACCCACCAAAACCATGTTGCAACTCGCTGATAGATCTATCCATGTACCGAGGGGGATAGTTGAGGATATTCTAGTCCAAGTTGACAAATTTTACTACTCGGTAGATTTTATCATCTTAGACACACAACCGGTTTTGGATGCTAGCACCCAAATACCAGTAATATTAGGCCGCCCATTCCTTGCCACATCAAACGCAATCATCAATTGCCGGAATGGGGTGATGCAACTATCTTTTGGAAACATGACACTAGAGGTGAATGTGTTTCACTTGGGCAAAAGACATAGGGATGTCGATGATGATGAGTTCTTCGAGGTAAACAAGCTTGAATCTTTTAAAGAAGAAGAACTCCTCCAACTTGAACCACTAGAAAGCTTGGAGACATGCTTAGCACATTTCATAGATTCTGAAGACCCCATCATTAGTGAAATTGTGCAAGCGTTGAATATAGAAAGACTGGTAGTTGGTGCTAGCCGATGGAGGCCCCATTTGGAAAAATTGCCACCAACCACATCAAGGCCTCTACCGTCTAACATCAAACCACTGAAGCTTGACCTTAAACCATTGCCATCTGAGCTTAAATATGTATATTTGGGTCAAGAGGAAACTTTTTCAGTTGTCATTGCCTCTCACCTAGAGAAAGACCAAGAGCTCAAGTTGATTGAGTTACTCAAAGAACATAGGGAAGCTATAGGTTGGACAATAGCGGATCTCAAAGAGATAGATCCTTCGGTTTGCTCTCACCGTATACTCCTTGAAGAAAATGCAAAAACGACTAGACAACCTCAAAGACGGCTAAATCCAAACATGATGGAGGTTGTCAAAGCCGAGGTGTTAAGGCTATTAGATGTGGGCATCATCTACCCCATCTCAGATAGCCAATGGGTGAGTCCTACCCAAGTTGTCCCCAAGAAATTCAGTATTACCATCATAGAAAACGCCAACAACGAGCTTATACCGACTAGGGTGACCACTGGTTGGCGTATGTGCATTGATTATAGGAAGCTCAACACGGTTACTAGGAAAGACCACTTCCCTCTCCCATTTATGGATCAAATTTTGGAGAGGTTAGCAGGCCATTCCTATTATTGCTTCCTAGATGGCTATTCCAGATACAACCAAATTGAGATAGCTCCGGAGGACCAAGAGAAAACCACATTCACATGCCCATTTGGCACCATCACTTATCGAAGAATGTCATTCGGGTTATGTAATGCACCCGCCACATTCCAACGATGCATGTTGAGTATTTTCTCGGACATGGTGGGTGAGTTTCTTGAGGTATTCATGGTCGACTTTTCTATTTTTGGTTGTACGTTTGATGAGTGTCTCAAGCACTTGGAGTTGGTCTTGATGAGGTGTGAGGAGAAGAAACTCGTCTTAAATTGGGAAAAGTGTCATTTCATGGTACAAAGAGGAATAGTCCTTGGACATATCATGTCGTCCAATGGAATAGAGGTAGACCGGGCAAAAATTGACATAATTTCCAATCTACCACCACCCAAAAGCATACGCGATGTGCGTTCCTTCCTTGGACACGCCGGTTTCTATAGAAGATTTATAAAGGATTTTAGTCATATCTCAAGGCCTTTATGTAACCTTCTACAAAAGGAGAACCAATTTGAGTGGAGTGCCGAATGTCAATTAGCTTTTTCAAAGCTAAAAGACCTGTTGACAACCGCTCTTATCATGCAACCACCAGATTGGTCCATTCCTTTTGAGTTGATGTGTGATGCGAGCGATTATGCTATTGGGGCGGTGTTAGGCCAAAAGAAGGATAAGAAGCCCCATGTTATCTACTACGCAAGTAGGACCTTGAATCCTGCCCAAGTTAATTACTCGACTACGGAGAAAGAGCTCCTAGCCGTCATCTTTGCCTTGGACAAATTCAGGCCTTACTTAATAGGATCCAAAGTAATCGTTTACACTAGATCATGCGGCGCTGAAACACCTTCTTTCTAAGAAGGATGCCAAGCCCCGTTTGCTTAGATGGATCCTACTCCTTCAAGAATTTGATTTGAAGATTAAAGACAAGAAGGGGGTAGAAAATGTGGTGGCGGATCATCTATCCCGCCTAGTCCTACCTAATTCCATTGACGAGTCACCTATTGAGGACTCATTCCCTGATGAGCAACTCTTTGTTGCTATGCATCCACCATGGTACGCTGATATAGCCAATTATCTTTCCACAGGTGCGATGCCGATTCATTGGACTGCACAGGACAAACGTAAATTTCTAAGGGAAGTGCGCGGATTTTTCTGGGATGAACCTCTATTGTTTAAATATTGCCCAGACCAAATTATAAGGAGATGTGTCCCTGATGATGAACATAATTTCATCATCTCCTTTTGTCATGATCAAGCATGTAGGGGTTATTTTTCAGCCAAGAAAACAACTGCAAAAATTCTGCAGTGTGGTTTTTATTGGCCCACGCTATTTAAGGACACCCACGAGTTTTGCAAAGCATGCGAGCGTTGCCAAAAGTTAGGAGGATTATCCCGTCGAAATATGATGCCTCTCACCCCAATTCAACATCTTGAAGTCTTTGACTGTTGGGGCATCGATTTCATGGGACCATTTCCCTCATCTTTTGGACATGTCTATATTTTGCTTGCCGTAGACTATGTGTCTAAATGGATAGAGGCTATCCCATGTAGAACCAACGATCATCGTACAGTTCTCAAGTTCCTCAAAGAAAACATACTTTCTAGATTTGAGACGCCTCGAGCCATCATTAGTGATGGTGGTTCTCACTTTTGCAATAGACCTTTTGAAGCTTTGATGAAGAAATATGGTATTAGGCATAAAGTGAGTGTTGGGGTCCCAAAAGTCAGTACCCTTTAAAACAAATCAATTGGGCACGTGCTTCGAGAATATCCCACAAAATACTACCCGACGCACCCAAATACCCAGATTTGCAAAGGATCCAGTACTTAGCCATTTTCTCCGGTGGGCCCCACGGATCACCGTGATCAAAACCGCCCAGAATTAAGCAGACACATTCTTCATGAATTATGATAAGCAGTGCATCGTGATTCGCCAAGAAATGGGCCCCACAAGCCCTCCGTTTCGCAAAACCCAATTTTGCAAGACACGGGTACGTCAAGCGCACCCATTTATTTAGTCCAACGCACCCTTAAATTCATGAAAATTCAAGAAGTGTTTCAGGATGTTTTTTACCTCTGACGCATCCAAAAATGGCTTGACGCACCCTAAAAATACCTTCGACGCGTCCATAAATTCAGAAAATACGGAACTGCAATTTCAGGGTGCATTGGATTGTAACGCACCGTAAAATTGCCCAACGCGTCCAAAAATAGCCCAACGCACCCATAAAATCACCAAGAACCAGCGTTGCATTTTTGGATGCATTGTACCTCAACGCACCCAAAAATAGCTCGACGCACCCATAAAATCAGCACATCTCAAAATCCCATTTCGGGGTGCGTCAGAGCTCCCACGCGTCCATTTATGGGTGCGTCGAGGGATATTTGGGGTGCGTCATACGTGGCAGCTCCTCATTGGTCGCTGTCCGGTATTCTCGGGTATAAATACCCCCTCACACTATTCATTTGTACAAAATTAAGAGAGAGAGAGCTATTATCCCCTGAGTATCTGGGATTTGTCGCCGGAAACTCTCGTCGGAATCCCTTTCCGACAGCCGGACAACTTTCCCGGTGACCGAAATTCTTTTCCGATCGTCGGCATCTTCCACGGGAAGGTCACTCTGACCAACACCACCGCAGGTCCGGATTATAAAAAATCATAAGTGTGAGCACACACGCGAAAATTCAACATAATTCAGAGATGTATTTTCAGGGTGCATTAGACTCCCACGCACCCGAAAATTCAACATAATTCAGATATGTATTTTCAGGGTGCATTGAACTCCCACGCACCTGAAAATAGCTCGACGCATCCGAAAATTCAACAAAAAGCAGACTTGTATTTTCAGGGTGCATTGGACTCCCACGCACCCGAAAATAGCTTGACGCACCCGAAAATTCAACAAAAAGCGGATTTGTATTTTCAGGGTGCATTGGACCCCAACGCACCCGAAAATTACCCCACGCATCCGTAAAATCAACATAATTCAGACATGTATTTTCAAGGTGCGTTGGACTCCCACGCACCCATAAATTATGTCCCACGCACCCAAAAAATCAGCCAATTCCAGAACATGTTCATGGGTGCACTGGACTCAATTTTAAGTGTTTTCAAGTGCCACTTGAGCCTATTTTGGGTATTTCGAGCGTTCCGGACGCAATGGAATGGTCAAATGGATGTTTCAGGATCTCTAAATGAGCAGAATTGTGCATCTTCAAAGTTCAATCTGATTCGACACGATGAACGAAACGACTTCTCGAAAGAGACGCCGCCAGCATCCAGAACTATGCAAACATGTCATCATTTATATTTACTGTAAAGATGTGATCCGATTTGAGTCGAAAGCTAGACAAACGGGACTATGGTTATCACGATAAACCATACCAAAGAGTTTCAATTCACTACAAAACAATTGTTATGAACTGCCACAACACAACAGTCGATGCCCTACCCATTAAAAACGGCATCCGTCGGTTGGGCTACGCAAGTATACACAACTGCAGAGTGGACTTCCCGAGGTCACCTGTCCATACATTGACAGGCGCAGGCCCAGAGTCGTCCTTCTCAGTCATAAACCCTGATAGTCTCAGCCCGGATCTCCGGCCAAAACATGGGACATAGACATCTGACTAATACAAAGATGGTTCGGTCCATAACAAAACAAATACAGGTCTCTATGACCACAAACTCTCAGACCACAGTCCTTGCTGACTAGTCTTTTGCCTTTTAATCAAGGGTCATCGATCATTCGATGTAATTAAGGGCTCGTGCCAGATCACGGCTTGGAATGTACAAGATCTCAGGATCTCTGGAATAAAATTCGCCTTGCGATATCTCTTCTTGTGTACTTTTATGAACGCTTGTGATTGTCTATGAATGTTTCTATTATTCAGAACCCCAGAGCAACAAAACACTACATTTCAAGGAAAATGTCCTTTTGGAGTTCATTTTTCTAGTTCTAACAAACTGGCGACTCTGCTGGGGATCAAACCCTACCAGAATCTCTGGTTATATCTGAATATGGAAACGCTCTAAGATCAATTACTCACAAACATGAATTTACACATAGGAAAGTTACCACGAGGCATAATGTTTCGGTGCCCCTCGGGAGCCAAACTGGCGACTCTTAACGGGAACGTTCTTCCCTTCATCTTTAAGGCAATAGATGGTAAATCAAGGGTTTTTAAAACCACAAACTTCCACAACTACACGTATTTGTCTCCTTCTTGCTTATTTTTGTCAGTTTATGCACTGCGATCGATGGGCTCATACTCCCGACCGCACTTGTGAACTGTTCTAAAGATTTTTATGACACCGCAGAATTAGCAAGATAGTAATGCAGACAGAAGAGATGGCATGCTCGATGACAAGTTCGTGCACCTTCCTTGCCAACAGAGGTTTCTACTTCCCTCGTTTCACCGCAACCGCAACTGCTAGCCCAGGCTCAGAATGGCAGTTGGTTGAGACCCGGAGACAGAAGAAAGAACAGAAGAAAGTTGCCATCCTAGCTGCATATAGAAAGGCGAACGTTGCGAGATCTCGCCCCGTGGTCAAGAAACAGTGGCAGCCGAAGCAGGGGCAGAAGATCCCTATCGATGGCCAGGTCATATCGACCAAACCCGCAGTACCCAAAATGACAACAGAGCAGTTTCCGCCGTTATCCAAGGTCGCCTGCACCTCTCGGAAACCTATCGGGTCCAGACATGTGAAGAAATCCGAGCCCATGACGACCCTTGAATCGAAGCAGAGGTCACCTCAGGAAATCCTGTTAGCGCAAGTGGTGATGGTCCAAATAGATGAAGGAGAAGAAGAAGGACCATATGAAGCAGAAGAATTGCCTCCACTCCAAGATCAGATCGATAGATTGGTAGAGGCTAACCGCGAGACAAATGATCGGATGAGGGCTATTCAGGAAGCCTTGGCCACCCTAATATCACAGAATGCCACCAGAAGTATCGCACCACCCACCCGTCAGTAGGGAGAGGAATCCCAAGGGGCAGCAGAAGGTCCAACTGAGCGTGAACCGCCTGCCCAACTGCAGGTCACGCCAATAGAGCGCGCACCACTTTCCACATCTCACGTATCGCGAGAAGAGTTATCCCAGATGATAGCTCACATGATGTAGTAAGAAAAAGAGAAAGAAAAGAGGGGCAGCTATAAATATCGGGTCCCGTACCCGCTAGAGGTGGGAGAGGTGCCGTTCCCAGCCAATTTCAGATGCCCAGACTTCAGAAAGTTTGACGGAAGAGGATCGCCAGAAGAGCACATCACCCACTTCTTGACTACGTTAGGAAATTGGTCCGCGGTCCCACAGTATTGCATGCGGTTATTCGGATCTACCCTGACATGGAAGGCCTTTCAATGGTACATGTCGCTACCGGCGGGCTCTATAAGGACATGGGAGCAAATGCAGGATGCTTTCATCTCCAAATTCTTTACAACCGAGAGGGAGATCTCGTTGACGGACCTAGCATTGGTCAGACAGAGGAATGGTGAACCAGTCGAGAAATTCATTGACCGATGGGGAACTACGGCGGCTCAATGTCGTGAACTACCCAGTGAAGGCGAGCAGATGAAGATGTGCCTAAGGGCTCTAGACCCCATGATCTCGTACAGACTGTTAGGTAACACCTTCAACTCCTTTCGCGAACTAGCAACGAAAGCCCATTTGGTGGAAGAAGCGGCTTCCCAGGTAAACTTCAGACCCGAGAGACAGAAGAGAGAGACAGGAAGAGTGGTAGAAACCCACCAGGTCGACAAGGTCAAGGAACAGAAAGATCGAAAACGTCCCGCTGCCGATCATAGGACGGAAATGAAGACAGCAGTCACGCAAGACAAGGGTAAAAGACCCTATGTACCTAAACGCATATCGATAGCCGAAAGAGAAAGGGCTAATGGCCCATATACATTCGATATGGCCGATCTAGTCCCGATCATGGAACAATTGGTCGAGGAAGGCTTAATGCGTTTACCGGAGCCCGTCCGTCCCCATGAAGTTGGACGGGTAAACAATCCCAAATATTGCAAATATCACTAATGTGTTAGCCACAAGACAGAAGATTGCTTCTCCTTGAAAGGAAGGATGCAAGGGTTGATCAATCAAGGGGTTATCAGCATGAAGGTACCCGAGACAGCAAGGGAGATAGTCGGGACAATTTCAGCAATCCCAATAGAAGGTAGCATTCACCTAACGACTTCATTCCCTGAGCCAAAGGAACCATGGACTCTAGTCAGTAGCAAGAAAAGACTCGAGAATAGACGGAGGCTCGTTAACCAAAGAGGGAACAGGGGGAGAGGAAGGAGAGAAATATTACAGAAGCGACCCGTGATGAGCATGGCATATTGTGAAATGGTGTCGTTCACCGAACAAGTACCGGCCGAAGAAACCCCACAAGCAGTCGAGGGAGAAGTTAACACGGTCATCTTACGATCAGGAAGGCAAATGCCTGACCGTACCCCTCCGAGACCAGACGACCCAATGCAAGAAGATGGTGTCCACGACAAGCCGCAAGGGAGACCTCACATGCAATAGTTGAAAGAGAAAGTTGGTGAAGCCACGACTGGTCAACCAAGCCCGAGACCAGTAGTATATGATGTTGTGTCGCACTTACGAAAGGTTCTCGCCCGGCTAAGTATATACGATGCTTTATGTCTCTCAAAAGTGTACAGAGAAATGTTAATCAATGCCTTACTTGACAGTGAGGTCAGGGAGGTCATGATGATAGAAATAGAAGAAGAAATGAATAACGCAGATAAATTCTGGGAGGGGTACGTGCCAGTGTCACAAGTCATGCATGTCAACCATCCTGCGACAATTACTTTCTCAGAAGAAGATTGCACGACCGAATTAATAAACCATAATCGACCGTTGATGGTCACAGGAACAATCAGGGACACCGAGATCAAGAGGTGCATGTTGGACGACGGGTCTGCCGTGAATATTATGCCATTGAAGACATTACAGAAGCTGGGTTATAGGCAATCGGCACTACGCCTGAGTCTCATGATGATTCAAGGGTTCAATCAAGACAGTCAACGCACACTGGGATCAATCATGGTGATGTTAGAGATCGAAGAATTGACGACAAAAGTAACGTGTCAGGTGATCGACGCGGTGACAACATACAACCTCCTTTTAGGAAGGCCCTGGCTCCATCAGAATCGGATAATCCCTTCGACATATCACCAGTGTTTCAAATATAACAGAGATGGTGTCCAATACAGGATAGCAGCAGATCCGAAGCCATACACGATAGCTGAGTCATTTTTGGCTGATGCGAAATATTATGACCCGTCTGAAAGCGATAAAACCAGCAAAAAGTCCGACATAAGGAAGAAAGGACAAGGGGCAGAACCTCGAGTTGAGAAGTGCGTACAGGAAGGTAAACCCCAGCTCATCACCTAAGGAAGATCCCAATGTCAGCAGAAAAACCAACCTTAGCCGATTACGAACAAATTCTATGTGGTACCGCAGCATCTGTGTCAGCCAGGGCAGTCTGTGTTAAAACTGATTTCAAATCAAAACATGAGTGTACTCAAATCCAGCTTCAATATGCCTATACCCAAGATAGGAAGAACCAAGCCATTTCCAAAAGCTACAAGCCAATTCATCGTGCCATCAAGAGATGCCACCCAGAAAGATATCAAGTTCCACTCAGGGCCAAGCCAGCCAGTACCATCAGAAGGGAAAGAAGAAGGAAGAGGGTCTGCCCAATCTCGACCAATAGAAGATAAGAGATATAGCAAAGCCAGCCGGAAGATTATAAGGAATATGGGATTCTTCAGTCAAGGCTCAGACACAAAGAAAAGACTGCTAGCTCCATTTGAAGAATATAAGCAAGTATACAGAAACGGAGAAGGTCTAGGAGCCAAGGCAAGCGTAAACATGGTAACCATTGGCCCGGCAGAAGAAGTCCGAGCGCAGGATTCTATCGACATAATCCAGCCAAGTGTCGCACCCGTGCAATTAGAAGATGGGGGACAACCGACGATTGATGAACTTGAAGAGGTGAACTTGGGTACCCTCGAAGAACCCAGGAATACATATTTGAGCAGAAACGTCCCGAAAAATGAAAGAGAGAGATGCATGCAGCTATTGAAGGAGAACAAGGACATCTTTGCCTGGACATATTTGGAAATGCCCGGGCTCAGTCCGGCAATCGCCATGCACAAGCTAAGTATCATGAAGGAAAAGATGCCAGTGAAGCAACCACAACGACGGTTTCATCCTGATGTTGTACCTAAGATTGAAGAAGAAATCAAGAAACTAATTCAGGCCGGATTCGTTCTAGAGGTGAAGTACCCCCGATGGATTTCAAACATTGTGCCAGTCAAGAAGAAGAGCAGGCAGATCCGAGTTTGCGTTGACTTCTGGAATCTTAATGAAGCCTGCCCGAAAGATGATTTTCCTTTGCCAATTCCAGAATTATTGATTGATAGCACAACAGGATATGCAGTAATGTCCTTCATGGAAGGGTATTCGGGATACAATCAGATTCGCATGGCCCCGGAAGATGAAGAAGCTACGGCCTTCCGTACAACCCTCGGCATCTACTGTTATCGCGTAATGCTCTTCGGATTAAAGAACGTAAGGGCAACATACCAGTGCGCAATGCACGTTATATTTCAGGATATGATGCATAAACGCGTCGAATGCTATGTAGATGATCTAGTCGTAAGGTCGGCCAATCACGAGCAGCACAGAGAGCACCTAAGGCAAGTGTTCCAACGGTTGCGCAAGAAAAGTCTCTATATGAATCCACTAAAATGCGCGTTCGGAGTTGTGTCTGGCAAATTTCTAGGCTTCATGGTCAGACACAGGGGCATAGAAATCGATCCCGCAAAGATCAAGGCCATCATAGAAATGCCACCTCCGAAGAACCTGAAGCAGTTGAAGAGTTTCCAAGGCCACGTAGCATATCTGAGGAGATTCATCTCGAACTTGGCTGGTCGTTGTCAACCGTTCTCCCGCCTCAACAAGAAAGATGTTAAGTTTGAATGGGACGACGCTCGTCAGAAAGCCTTCGACTCTCTAAAAGAGATGCTCGGGAATTCGCTAGTCCTTGCCGCCCCAATCAAGGGAAAGCCACTGCTTTTGTACATCGCAGTAGGTGATAACTCACTGGGGGCACTCCTGGCACAGAAGAACGAAGAAGAGAAGAAGAATGCACTATATTACTTAAGTCGCACGCTGGTAGGGGCCGAATTCAACTATTCAGCAATTGAAAAGATATGTCTCGCTCTCATTTTTGCTGTAAAGAAACTGAGGCATTACTGCCTCTCGCACCAAATAACGTTGATATCCAAGGCGGATCCGATCAAGTTCCTTATGAACCAGCCTATGCTGTCTGAGCGTTTAACTAAATGGGCCCTTCTCCTCTCCGAATTCGACATCACATACGTCCCAGCCCGGGTTATTAAAGGACAAGCGATCGCGGATTTTCTCGCTGCGCATCCAGTCCCGAGCAGTGAAGAAATGGAATGTGACCTCCCGGATGACCAGGTTATGATGATCGAAAGACCACGGCTATGGCAAATGTACTTTGACGGAGCCTCCAGGTCGACAAGGGCAGGAGCGGGGGTTATATTTATCAGCCCACAGGGAGATTTGCTGCCCTACTCGTTTATAATCGTGCCAGCCTGCACCAACAACGAAGCAAAGTATCAAGCCCTCATCATTGGGCTACAGCTCGCATTAGAGATGCGAATCAAGGCAATACAGATCTATGGTGACTCCAGACTAGTCATCGGACAGTTGACGACAGAATATGAGGTCCGCAAACCTGAGTTGTCACCTTTCTGCCGCCAAGCGCAATCACTGTTCGACCAGTTTCGTGACAGCAGCATTTCACATATACTGAGACAGGAAAATGTATAGGCCGATGCATTGGCTAGCCTAGCCGCTGCTCTGGCTAACCCCGGAGGCAGCCCACTTTAGGTAACGATCGAAGAAAGGAGGATCCTACCGACAGCAGTACTGCGTGGTGGCGAAGCAAGCGCAAACCCCATCTATTGCTTCGAAATCACAGAAGATAATGACTGGAAAAGACCATTCATCGATTACTTGAAGTATGGATTCTTACCAGAAGGGCTTAAGATGCGCACACAGGTTAGGAGACGCGCTGGGTCGTTTATACTACGGAATGACGTCCTTTACAAGAGCTCGTATGAGGGAGTGTTGCTACGCTGCTTGGACCAGAAGGAAGCATACGCCACATTGAAGGAAGCCCACGGAGGAGAATTCGGTGCCCACCAAGGAGGCAGGAACCTACATCACCGTGTCTGACACATGGGATATTATTGGCCCACAATGGCGAAAGATGCAATAGAATTTGTCAAGAAATGTCATCAGTGCCAAATCCATGCAGATATCATACACTCGCCACCAGAAGAATTGCATCAGTCAGTGATGTCCTGGCCTTTCGCAGCCTGGGGCATGGACGTGATCAGGCCGATCAGCCCGCCCTCTTCCCAGGGACACTAATACATCTTAGCCGCGACGGATTACTTTTCTAAGTGGGCCAAGGCAGTCGCGCTTAGGAGCGTGAAGGCAAAACATGTTGAAAGTTTCATCCGCCACGCCATATTATACCGACATGGTATTCCCGAGAAAATCACCACGGACAACGGAACACCCTTCAAGAACGCTACTATTGATAAGCTATGCGCAAAGTTCAAGATCAAGCATTGTTATTCATCACCTTATTACCCCCCTGCGAATGGGTTGGCTGAGGCATTCAATAAGACTATCGTGAAGATTCTGAAAAAGACAGTGGCAGAAAATAAGAAAGACTGGGACAGACGGCTGCCCGAAGCATTGTGGGCATATCGAACCACACACCGCACAGCCACGCGAGCTACACCCTACTCGTTGGTGTACGGTACGGAGGCGGTGGTCCCGATGGAGATACAGGTTGAGTCGTTACGGGTCGCACTTCGTTATTCCCTGACAACCGAACGCAATGCCGAGATCAGAATGACCGAGCTAGACGATCTGGATGAAAAGAGACTGGTCACCCAGCAAAGGCTCGAAATGTATCAGAAACATATCTCAGCCTCATACGACAAACAAGTCCGCGGTAGGTCATTCAAAAGAGGCGACCTGGTACTAATGATGAAACGCCCGGTGCTAGCTCAAGGCCCGAAAAGTAAATTCGACCCGAAGTGGGATCCAGTGTGCATCGTCGATGAAGTATACTCCAATGGAGCATATCGAGTGATCGATTGCAAGGGGCAAGGCATCAGCTCGTTGGTGAATGGACGATTCTTGAAAAGATATTATACTTGACATAAAATACTGCTGTGATTTGTAAACACCCCGTTAGAGGGAAAGTGTAATGACACCATACGATGATCAATGCTTACAATTACAGATACTAATCCTTTATTCCATGTGTTTACATAGGCATCAGGAAAGTTATTGAAACCCGAGACGTATCAGGCATCGTTACCCCGCCCCATCCAAAGTTATCAAGAATCGGAATGAAAAGACGGACCTTAAAGTCAAGGCTCGGGCACACCCATTCCGCATCAATATAGGTTTGAGTCCTGACAGGGGGACATTCCTTTCAAAATAATCTACGTTATATTCGAATCCAAACGCAAATGAAAGAAATATCAAGTAGATAAAACACATAGCACGATCGCGTGAATAGTATACATATCACTACAACGTTACTGTCACAACGTATCTCCACAAAATTACAGAATAAAACAATTACAGAGCCTAACTATTCAAATTTCTTAAACATTGTTCTAGCAAATGAATTGCAGACTCCTGGGTTGCCCTCTATGTTGCCTCCACCGCGACTAAGACCTGTGCAGGATCGGGGACGCTTTGAAGGAACTCTCTCAGTTCTTCAACCTGATTTCGTATAGCGTTACGTTCGGCCTCGCGCTTTTCGATAGATAATTGTAGATGAGCCTTTTGATTGCCAAAATTTGAGAGATTGAGATGAACAACGGAGCTTTCAGCTTGCAGCCGTGCTATCTCATCATCTATCTCTGCCAGCCGATCTGTGGCTCCCTGATGCCCAACGGCGGCATCTTGCCAATCGCGCCTCATCGCGGTTACATCTGCCTCGCATAGCTCAAGTTTTGGCAGGAGGGATTGCAAATGACAGCGCCTCTCCTCAACAGAAGGATCGACTCTAAAGTGTCTCGCCTCGCTGAGTTATGCCATGCCTTCCCTGAACAAGACTACATGGTTGATCATCAAAGAGACGTCAATCCCGAGCCATGCAGCGTTGCATTCAAGCGCCTGCAGCCCTTCATCCAAAATGGACCATTCATCCATATTCTTCAAAGAGGTGGCGATGTTCGTTAGAAGACTCTTCAAAAGGTACGCCTTCACCTTTGACAATCCTCGGAGAGAAGATATGAATGCCTCGGGCAAGGCGACAGGGGCTAAAGCATGAACAGGGACGGCCGCTGGTAAAAGAAATGGTAAAGTCAGTACAAAGAGGCATCGGTAAGGAAGAAGATAATCGAAACATTGAAGACAAGTAATATACTGGTGGCTTCAGGAATGTCAACAGCAGGCACGTTAGTCGAGGCAGTAGGCGTAGGCAATACTGGGGCAGGTTCAGTAGTCCCTTTGGTCGACGGCTCAGGTAATTCCGGAGAAGATAGCACTACGACCTCAGGAATGTTGGTGTCAGATGTTGGCATGGTAACAGGAAAGGATTCCGCAATAGGTTCGACCGACGACGGTACGACAGTAGGAGGAGTCCTCGCAGCACGTTCCGATGCACTTGTTCCTATACCAAAAACTTCAACCCCATGGGGAGCCTCCCCGATAGGCTCAGCTAATGACGGTCCAGCGATGGGAACAACTTCCACAATAGGCTCAGCTGACGAAGGTTCGACGGTCGGAGCTGCCTCCGAGGTAAGTTCACGTACACTCGATGCAGCGACAGAAACCGAAATGCCCCGAGAAGCTAAATCAACATCCCCGACCCCAATATCTTCAACACGAGAAAGGGTCAGGGGAGGTGTAACCTCCACAGCGGCAGTGGCCGTTGTTTCATGAACAAGACCCTGGTCCTTTGCAGGTTCAGCCATGGGGATATCAGAGATAAGAATAGTGTCATCGGGCGCCTCGTCATCCAAGTCTATGAAGATCGCCCCAACATCCGCTTCAGGGACAAGCTTGTCATATATCGGTTCATCGTCATTGCCTTCTCCAATATGACGATCGCCGCTCAAATTCTCCTGAAGGCTCAGCTCACCCTCTTCCCTGACTGTACCCGCGTCACCAATCAAAGCGCCACCAACAGCCTCAGAGAGTTGTTTCTGTAATCTCTCTTCATCGTACCTCTTACGCATCTCGGCAATGTTCTTCCCTCCATCAACTACCGAAGTACGATGAGCAGTCTTCACCCGAGGACCCGTTCGCTCAAGTGGCATCTCATCATCACCACCATCATCGCCATCATCGTCACCCTCGTCGTCACCACCATCATCGCCGCCGTCTCCACCACCAGCACCACCATCATCACCGCCCCCACTGCCATTATCATCATCACCGTCCCCATCATTTTGGTCATCATTACCCCTGGGAATATCACCTCCTTGATGCACCTCATCGATAGGCCCGAGAGACGGGAACTTGGGGCCCGCCTGCACAATACTCCTTTCCCCATAAGCAACCCAACCTTCCAGGGTGTGCTCGGGCTTCTCGTGATCAATCACCACATTCATCGAAGTCATTAGTCTTAGAGTACCCGGTATAGCAGGCTGATGAAGATGCTCCACCACGTACCCCAGTCCGTCGGCAGGAGCTGGGCTAACAATCGGAGGCGTAACAAAGACGGGATCAGTAACATGATGACCATTCCGGATCAATGTATACTGATGAGCCCACCATCTCATCCACCCGAAAGATGCGCCAGTGACACTCCCCGTCCCAAGGATAGCAAAAGAGCAACTAGTCCCAGTCAGCAGAAGCTGCCGCCACATCCATTTCCAATGGATTGGCCCGATGCCATAGGCTCGCTGCTCACGAGTCACCGGCTCCAATGTGGCAGGTACTCCTTGATCATATCCAAATTGACGAGCAAAATGGTTGGGGTAGTACGGCTCTCTCCAGAACTCCAGTCCCTCACGAAGAGGAAGCGAGGACGGGCGGATGGCTATCAGGAATGAGCGTTTGTTATGGTCTATGCTCTCATCATCCGTGCACAATATGGAATCTTTGCTCCGGGTGCCCGAAAAGTGAAAAAAATGGACATCGTCGTATCTAGCAATCCTCTCCCTGACGGTGTTCAAATTTTTCCCTACCATCTTCGGTTTTTTAAAAAAGTACAACGGGACCACCCCTCGCTGAATATAATCTCCAGACTCGATACCATACACCTAAGGGAAATACACTCCGAGCCATCCGGATAGGAAATGCCATCCACAGTAAGCCGAGTTCATGCCGAAGGCAGCCCGGTCCTTATTGCTGATAACATAACCGAAAGCCTGATAAAGAGAGCATAATACGGCAGGAGCTATTGCATAACGGTGGCCATTTGCCAAGGCCCCTGCGACAGCGAAACAGGACACCCTCACATTGTCGGCCTGCTTCGAGCTCGGCAAGACCACACAACTCAGCCAATACGCCAAGTGTCACGCCCCAAACTCGGGGACCGGGCTTACTAAATTCCCGGCCGCCGAATCCGGTGCCAACAGCCTCCGTAGTACCCCATTCTCGGCCCCTAGCTCCCATACGCCAGGTTCCGATCCTGGGATCCCACAAGGAGGATTTTCAAGGTAAATTTTTTTTTATAGATGAGCATAAACATAAGTATACCAAACCAAAAGCATCACATCACATATCCACTAAGATAGTCTTTTGAGTACAATGCTGTAGAAAAGGAAATACAAGGTATAACTGAAAGCTGAAAAATCAAATGCGCGCCCCTGTCTCACTGCTGTCGTGCTATAGTATGACCTGCACGTAAACAACGTGCATAAGCTTACTATGAAGCTTAGAGAGTGCGTGGTGTGTGCGCAATGCATATGACAGGTATACAGATATCAGAGTAAGCGGAAATGATGGCAGGCTACACTACCAAGTCTATGAATGTCATTGGCCATCTCGAGGCTATGCAATGCAATGGGCCTATATGGCCGAGTGTCATATGCTAATGATGCCATGTGCGCATGTCAATCCTCAACTGTCATATATCATACGGTTTACAACTGGGACGTCACCGGGGTCTAGTACACTCCAGACATTGGTTGCTGCCCATCGCGCGCATAACCAAGCGAGTGGAAGAGACCTCACTATCCGCCTCATCAATGACATATAAGATAATTCACCCGGCTCGTCGATAGCGAACCCATTCACGAGCTGGTCAAACTCAACCTAGTATATAGCCCTCTGCACCCGGGCGGGTAAGGTCACACCCCCTTCCAACCGACCCCGACACAGTGGGAGACGCGGCTTACTGGTATTTGGCCCTCATGCGCTCATAAATCCACTCGGTCTAGACATTGGAGCATCCTACTGGTACCACAGGGTTTAGGGACTTTCACCCAAGGACATCTTTGGCGCCCAAGTGCTAGAACATATTTCCGGTGTCCATTCCTACCATCCACGATGTGACTGTGGTGTTCAAAACCCCGATGCCGCTGGGGTGAGAATCTGATCATGACATGTATAATGCGAGATGCATGAGTCACACTATTAAAGCCATGCACCAAACCTGCGCATACCGCGCGATCATGTAGGGTGACCATATCTCATACGGGTCCCCTAAGTATCTCAAGCTGTAAGGCATATGCTATGATCGACATCGTCCACAGTCAGGCATACATATGATGCGTATGTACAAATGAATGGGTATGATATTCATTACACTAAGCATATTATCAGTGTGACCTATCCAGCTAAGTATACTAGCATATTACCAGACATATCATGTACTGTTGGCCTTGAATGGCCCAATATATATACAGAGAGTGGGACCCGAACTGTGGACCCCATAGGAAATGTAAAGGTCTTCGTGGTATAGCCCACTTGAGACTACATCGGCCCCATACTTGGGCCTGCACATACAAGATAGGCAGCATGAATAAAACAGATACATCATGGTGGAGCTAATAGATACATCACGTTGGGACCCATAGGGTGGGCCACCTGCTGGGCAGCGTGGTACCCAACTGATCCCAATAAGTTTGAATCAAGCAGATATTTGTGTTTTCTCCTTCATACATATCCATGTGATCTTATGAACCGATTGGATGGCAAATAAACATCACTGTAGAACCTAGAAAGGTTTCAATGTTGGAAATCATTATTTCCACTGAAGCATGGTCCACTTGACATTAAGATATGCTTAAATTTTGGGCCCAGCCACTTATGGATAGGTTGGGTGACAAATAAACATCATTTTGGGTCTAGGAAAGTTTCAATGGTGGAGATTATTATTCCCACTGTTGTCCCATGGCATGGCCCACTTGTCATTTGGATATGCTAAGATTTTTGGGCTCGGTCACTTATAAAATAGGTTGGATGACAATTAAACATCACTGTAGGGCTGGGAAGGTTTCAACGGTAGAGATCATTATTCCCACCGTTGACCCGTGGCATAGCCCACTAAAATGAGCTGGAAAAACATATGGACGGGATAGGTACAGCACATACATTCTAGGTGGGCCCAACGAGTGGGGCCCATTGCCAAAGCCCATACAGACAGGCTGCTGGGCAGCAGCGTCCCCTGGACGCTGTCTGTCCAGCAGCAGCATATATATATTTTTTTATTTTATTTTATTTATTTTTATATATATATATATATATATATATATATATATATATATATTTTTTTTTTTTTTTTATTATTATTATTATTATTATTATTACTATTACAATTATTTTTACAAAGTGGGGCCCGTTCATGGATGATCCAATCCATCCATCAGGTTGTCCACCATCAGGTGGGCCCAAAAGAAAAGGAAAAGAAATGAAGGGAAAGAAGAAAATGGGGGGTTTATGTACCCCTTGCACTCACCTCAAATAATGGACGGTTGGATTGAATCGAGTTGATGATCGGACGATCCGGACGGTCCGGATGATGGTTGGGGCCCTCCAAGCAAGGATCTCCACCCTCAAATCCTAGATCTCCCTCCAAATCTCTCTCTTCTCTCAATTCTTCCTCTCTTCTCTCTCTCTTTCTCTTTCTCTCTCTTTCTCTTTCTCTCTCCAAAAATGGCTACGTATGGCATTTGTTTGTAGGGAGCTTGGGATATAAGTGGTATTAGAAATGGGAATGATGATGGATGGGGTAATTATGAGATTGGATTGCTTGGGTATGGCTTAAGTTGACTTGTGAGGAGAGAGAGATGTACTTGATTGATTGATGCTTATGGATTGATGGGATGTTGATTGATTGATGGGATATCGATTGATTGATGGGACAACCTAGGGATTTGTGCAAGTGGGGCCCACACCATGCATGTTGCGCGGCCCACCTCAGATTACGCGATAGATCATAACTTTCACACCGGGTATCGCAATGGGGCGTGCCGCGCGGCGTTGGAATCGCAGCGCCTACGCGGTCACCGGGGTATAAGTCTCGGGTTGATGCAGTACTAAAATAGGGTCGCGGTCAAGGCTCACTAATCTGATCCGTCCGGGACGTACCGGTACCGGAAATTAAGCGTACGGAGGGCAAATAAGGGTACGGGTCTTACAACTCTTCCCTTCTAGCAAAAAATTTCGTCCTCGAAATTTGCAATACAAACCCAAACTAGCCGAAGATCATAAAAAAAAAATCACATCACTATATATGCATATCGACTCGAAAAGCAATCATACAGATACAATCAATCATAAAAAAGATGAGGATAAGACTCGCGAATCTCTGCCTCTCGCTCCCACGACGCCTCATCTGCGCTATGATGACTCCACTGGACCTTCACTAAAGGAATGACCTTGGTCCGGAGGACCTGCTCCTTCCGGTCAAGGATACGAACCGGCTGCTCAATGTATGAAGCATCCTCACGAACCTCCAACGGCTGCCAATCTATCACAGGAACCACGTCTGACTCACACTTCCACAACATGGAAACATGGAAAACATTGTGGACGCCAGACAACTGAAGTGGCAAGGCAAGCTGATAGGCCACGGCGCCAACGCGCCCAATGATCTCGAAGGGTCCAATGAATCTCGGGGCAAGCTTCCCCTTAGCTCCAAAACGAACCACGCCCTTCATGGGCGAGACCCTGAGATACACACGATCCCCAATGGAAAACTCTAGGGGACGACGTCGACGATCTGCAAAACTCTTCTGTCGACTCTGAGCTGTGCGCATCCTCTGCCTGATGATATCGATAGCCTCTGATGTCCTCTGCACAAGCTCGGGACCTAGGAGACGATGCTCTCCAACCTCGGCCCAACAACTAGGAGACCTACAAGGTCTACCATACAATGCCTCAAAAGGAGCCATACCGATAGTGGCCTGGTAGCTGTTATTATATGCAAACTCAGCCAAACGCAGGTGTTTATCCCAACTACCTGACAAATCCAACACGCAAGCTCGAAGCATGTCCTCAAGGATCTGGTTGACCCTCTCGGTCTGACCATCAGTCTGAGGATGATATGCGGTGCTGAACTTCAAGGCAGGCCCCATCGCCTTCTGAAAACTCCTCCAGAACCGCGACGTAAACCTCGGATCTCGATCAGAAACGATCGAGACTGGGACTCCGTGCAGCCTCACAATCTCCTCGATAAACAATTCTGCAAGTCTGTCCAATGACCAGGTCGCACGTATCGCAAGAAAGTGTGCCGACTTCGTCAAACGATCAACGACAACCCAGATGGCATCGTGACCGCGATCAGTCCTCGGCAAGCCCATAATGAAGTCTGTGGTCACGTGCTCCCATTTCCACAACGGAACACTCAACGGCTGCAGGGGACCTGGAGGTTTGCGATGATCGGCCTTGACACGCTGGCAAGTGTCACACTCGGACACAAATCTGGCAATCTGACGCTTCATTCCGGCCCAATAATACTGCCTCCTCATATCACGATACATCTTGGTAGAGCCTGGGTGAATCGTGAACCTCGATCGGTGTGCCTCATCCATAAGGTCTCTGCGCAACTGAGGAATATCTGGAACACACAACCGACCCCTGAAACGAAGTCCACCATCTGACCCAATCTGCCAATCAGTCTGACCCTCTGACGCGGCCTCTTCCAAATAATCCTTCAACGTCTGATCTGACTGTTGAGCCTCGATCACCCTAGAAACAAGAGAGGGTTGAATCGACAAGTTCGATAACTGCGCGATAGAAGACTGCAGGCTCAGCTCAAAATCATACTCGGCAACCTCCTCGAGCATCCTCCACTCCTGGACCATCATATATGCCACCAGGCCTCGTGGCTGACGGCTAAGGGCATCAGCCACCACATTGGCCTTGCCAGGGTGGTACTGAAGATCAAAATCATAATCCTTCAGGAGCTCCATCCAACGTCTCTGCCTCATGTTCAACTCGGACTGCGAAAAGAGGTACTTCAAGCTCTTATGGTCAGAAAAGAGCTCGAACCTGACCCCATAAAGATAGTGCCTCCACACCTTCAGTGCGAAGACTACTGCTGCTAGCTCCAGATCATGCGTGGGGTAGTTCTGCTCATGGACCTTGAGCTGGCGAGACGCATACGCTACTACTTTGCCATGCTGCATCAGGACAGCACCTAAGCCAATCCGTGAGGCATCTGTAAAAACCACGAATCCTTCACTCCCGGAGGGAAGGGTGAGGACTGGTGTAGAAGTAAGACGGTCCTTCAGTTCTGCAAATGCTCGCTCACAGGCATCACTCCAAACGAACCCAGCGCCCTTTCGGGTCAACCTGGTCAGCGGGGCTGCAATACGAGAGAAGCCCTCTATGAAACGGCGATAATAACCTGCTAACCCCAGGAAACTCCGGATTTCGGACGCATTCGTGGGTTGCCTCCACTGATGCACGGCATCAATCTTCACCGGATCTACTGCTACTCCTTGCCTCGTCACCACGTGACCGAGGAACTTCACCTCCTCCTGCCAAAACTCACACTTCTCCAACTTCGCATAAAGCTGGTGTGTGCGGAGGGTCTGCAAGGTGATCTCCAGATGCCGCGCATGCTCCTCCCGAGTCCTCGAATAGATCAGAATGTCATCGATAAACACCACAACGAACTGATCGAGGTAGGGACGAAAGACCTCGTTCATCAATTGCATGAACACAGCGGGCGCATTGGTCAGTCCGAAGGACATGACCTGAAACTCAAAATGACCGTAACGCGTCCTGAATGCCGTCTTCGGGATATCCTCCTCCCGGACACGGACCTGATGATAACCGGATCGTAGGTCAATCTTCGAAAAGAACTGGGCCTCCCGTAACTGATCAAATAAATCGTCGATCCTCGGAAGCGGGTACCTATTCTTAATCGTGACCTTGTTGAGCTCGCGGTAATCCACGCAGAGCCTCAACGAGCCACCCTTCTTCTTCACAAAGAGTACCGGCGCTCCCCATGGTGAACTACTCGGACGAATGAAGCCTAGTTCACGCAACTCGTCCAACTGCTTTTGCAGTTCTCGCAGCTCCAACGGTGCCATACGATACGGGGCCTTTGAGATAGGCGCGGTACCGGGTACAAGGTCAATCTGGAACTCGGTATGCCGACGAGGTGGCAACCCCGGAATCTCCTGAAATACATCTGAAAAGTCACAAACGACCGGCAAGTGGTCGATGCTCAAAGCAACCGGCTCCTCAATTGTACAAGCCATCAGTGCTGATAATTGTTCTCCTCTAGGTTCAGCAACAAATTGAAATTGCGGCATGCCGGGTATAAGGAAGGTAACCGTTCTCGCGAAACAGTCTATGATGGCATGATACTCGGACAACCAATCCATGCCCAAGATAACATCAAACTCGGACATCGGCAAAACAAACAAGTCAGCAGGCAAAAAGGTCTCTCCTACCAAGACGGGGCAAGACGAACAAATCAAACTTAATACTGCGGTCTTCCCTAAGGGTGTCGACACTGACAAACCCTCGCGCACGGATTCTAACGGCAAACCAATCGATCGACAGAAACCCTCGGATATGAATGAATGTGATGCGCCAGAATCAAATAGAACATGTGCTATGCATGCAGAGACAAGGAGTGTACCCTCTACGACTCCTCCTGGTGCCTGAGGGTCCTGCTGGGCTGCATAGAACCGGCCCTGAGCCTGCTGGGGAGGTGCCTGTCCCCTCTGTGGTCGTTGCTGCTGCTGATGCGTCCTCTGCTGCTGCCTCTGCTGCGGAGGAGCTCTCGGCGGTGGGTACTGCTGTCGCTGATGCTGCTGATGGGGTCTCGGCGGCTGATACTGCTGACGCTGCTGTCGGTGTGAATGGGGCACTCCCTATGACGATGTCCCATCTCTCCGCACCCATAACAATGGCCTATAATCTGCTGCTGCGGTGGTGCTGGGGGTGCTACGGGTGCCACTGGTGCTGCTGGTGCTCGGAAGGGTGGACGAGCTACATGCCTCTGCGGTGGTCGAAGTCGCTGCTGTCGGAAGTTGCCAGAGGGTGCCTTTCTCTTCCCCTTTCGATCGCCGCCTTGACTGCGGATCCGCTGCGCGTCGGCCCACTCTGCCTCATAAATTTGGGCCCGCTCCACCACCTCCTCAAATGTAGGGAGCTTGTGTCCTGCGACACGGCCCCTAAGGCCAAGGCGCAAACCGCCCTCGAACCGACGGGCCTTTCGCCTCGCATCATCCACAAGATACGTCGCGAATCGAGACAGCTCAACGAATCGGGCCTCGTACTGTGATACGGTCATCTCTCCCTGGACTAGCGTCTCGAACTCTAACGCTCTCTGCTGACGGACATGCTCAGGGAAGAACTTCTGGTCAAACCGGTCTACAAAATCCTCCCAGGTCCACTCGAAATCTGCCTCTACTGTGCGGGTAATCGATGACCACCAATGCTCGGCCTCTCCCTGAAGAAGGAAGACGGCGAGAGGAACTCGCTGCACAGTCGTGCATCGCATAATGGTAAAGATCTTTGCTACTTCAGACTTCCATCTCTCTGCCGCCTCCGGGTTCGGCTCGCCCGAGAAATGTGGGGGATCCATCTGCCTGAAATCCCTAAGTAAGGAACGGGCGCGATCCTGCTCGGATGTGGCAGGTGAATCGGCTGACCTCCTCTCTTGGCGCTCTACCAAGGAGGTCATGGCACGCAACATCTGCTGGAACTGACCAGCAGTCATGCCTGGAGCTGGGGCAGTCTGGGACGTACCCGCACTAGACGATTGCCTACCAACGGCTCTATTGGGTGCCATGTCCTACAAAAAGGCAGGATCCTCTTAGCATCGGGTTACTCATGAGTGCCCACACGTCAATCAAAATTTTCTAGGCATACAATAAGGGAGTCCTAGTTTAAACTAAGTTCAAAGCAGGTGAGTAAGATTGGGGTCCTAGCAATCATATAGTACAAGGCAGGTAATTAAAGGTTATTAGTAGATATGTAATGTTATGGACAGGTATTCCCAAGTTATGCTCTGATACCAACTTCTGTCACGCCCCAAACTCGGGGACCGGGCTTACTAAATTCCCGGCCGCCGAATCCGGTGCCAACAGCCTCCGTAGTACCCCATTCTCGGCCCCTAGCTCCCATACGCCAGGTTCCGATCCTGGGATCCCACAAGGAGGATTTTCAAGGTAAATTTTTTTTTATAGATGAGCATAAACATAAGTATACCAAACCAAAAGCATCACATCACATATCCACTAAGATAGTCTTTTGAGTACAATGCTGTAGAAAAGGAAATACAAGGTATAACTGAAAGCTGAAAAATCAAATGCGCGCCCCTGTCTCACTGCTGTCGTGCTATAGTATGACCTGCACGTAAACAACGTGCATAAGCTTACTATGAAGCTTAGAGAGTGCGTGGTGTGTGCGCAATGCATATGACAGGTATACAGATATCAGAGTAAGCGGAAATGATGGCAGGCTACACTACCAAGTCTATGAATGTCATTGGCCATCTCGAGGCTATGCAATGCAATGGGCCTATATGGCCGAGTGTCATATGCTAATGATGCCATGTGCGCATGTCAATCCTCAACTGTCATATATCATACAGTTTACAACTGGGACGTCACCGGGGTCTAGTACACTCCAGACATTGGTTGCCGCCCATCGCGCGCATAACCAAGCGAGTGGAAGAGACCTCACTATCCGCCTCATCAATGACATATAAGATAATTCACCCGGCTCGTCGATAGCGAACCCATTCACGAGCTGGTCAAACTCAACCTAGTATATAGCCCTCTGCACCCGGGCGGGTAAGGTCACACCCCCTTCCAACCGACCCCGACACAGTGGGAGACGCGGCCTACTGGTATTTGGCCCTCATGCGCTCATAAATCCACTCGGTCTAGACATTGGAGCATCCTACTGGTACCACAGGGTTTAGGGACTTTCACCCAAGGACATCTTTGGCGCCCAAGTGCTAGAACATATTTCCGGTGTCCATTCCTACCATCCACGATGTGACTGTGGTGTTCAAAACCCCGATGCCGCTGGGGTGAGAATCTGATCATGACATGTATAATGCGAGATGCATGAGTCACACTATTAAAGCCATGCACCAAACCTGCGCATACCGCGCGATCATGTAGGGTGACCATATCTCATACGGGTCCCCTAAGTATCTCAAGCTGTAAGGCATATGCTATGATCGACATCGTCCACAGTCAGGCATACATATGATGCGTATGTACAAATGAATGGGTATGATATTCATTACACTAAGCATATTATCAGTGTGACCTATCCAGCTAAGTATACTAGCATATTACCAGACATATCATGTACTGTTGGCCTTGAATGGCCCAATATATATACAGAGAGTGGGACCCGAACTGTGGACCCCATAGGAAATGTAAAGGTCTTCGTGGTATAGCCCACTTGAGACTACATCGGCCCCATACTTGGGCCTGCACATACAAGATAGGCAGCATGAATAAAACAGATACATCATGGTGGAGCTAATAGATACATCACGTTGGGACCCATAGGGTGGGCCACCTGCTGGGCAGCGTGGTACCCAACTGATCCCAATAAGTTTGAATCAAGCAGATATTTGTGTTTTCTCCTTCATACATATCCATGTGATCTTATGAACCGATTGGATGGCAAATAAACATCACTGTAGAACCTAGAAAGGTTTCAATGTTGGAAATCATTATTTCCACTGAAGCATGGTCCACTTGACATTAAGATATGCTTAAATTTTGGGCCCAGCCACTTATGGATAGGTTGGGTGACAAATAAACATCATTTTGGGTCTAGGAAAGTTTCAATGGTGGAGATTATTATTCCCACTGTTGTCCCATGGCATGGCCCACTTGTCATTTGGATATGCTAAGATTTTTGGGCTCGGTCACTTATAAAATAGGTTGGATGACAATTAAACATCACTGTAGGGCTGGGAAGGTTTCAACGGTAGAGATCATTATTCCCACCGTTGACCCGTGGCATAGCCCACTAAAATGAGCTGGAAAAACATATGGACGGGATAGGTACAGCACATACATTCTAGGTGGGCCCAACGAGTGGGGCCCATTGCCAAAGCCCATACAGACAGGCTGCTGGGCAGCAGCGTCCCCTGGACGCTGTCTGTCCAGCAGCAGCATATATATATTTTTTTATTTTATTTTATTTATTTTTTTTTTTTTTATATATATATATATATATATTTTTTTATTATTATTATTATTATTATTATTATTACTATTACAATTATTTTTACAAAGTGGGGCCCGTTCATGGATGATCCAATCCATCCATCAGGTTGTCCACCATCAGGTGGGCCCAAAAGAAAAGGAAAAGAAATGAAGGGAAAGAAGAAAATGGGGGGTTTATGTACCCCTTGCACTCACCTCAAATAATGGACGGTTGGATTGAATCGAGTTGATGATCGGACGATCCGGACGGTCCGGATGATGGTTGGGGCCCTCCAAGCAAGGATCTCCACCCTCAAATCCTAGATCTCCCTCCAAATCTCTCTCTTCTCTCAATTCTTCCTCTCTTCTCTCTCTCTTTCTCTTTCTCTCTCTTTCTCTTTCTTCTCTCCAAAAATGGCTACGTATGGCATTTGTTTGTAGGGAGCTTGGGATATAAGTGGTATTAGAAATGGGAATGATGATGGATGGGGTAATTATGAGATTGGATTGCTTGGGTATGGCTTAAGTTGACTTGTGAGGAGAGAGAGATGTACTTGATTGATTGATGCTTGATGGATTAATGGGATGTTGATTGATTGATGGGATATCGATTGATTGATGGGACAACCTAGGGATTTGTGCAAGTGGGGCCCACACCATGCATGTTGCGCGGCCCACCTCAGATTACGCGATAGATCATAACTTTCACACCGGGTATCGCAATGGGGCGTGCCGCGCGGCGTTGGAATCGCAGCGCCTACGCGGTCACCGGGGTATAAGTCTCGGGTTGATGCAGTACTAAAATAGGGTCGCGGTCAAGGCTCGCTAATCTGATCCGTCCGGGACGTACCGGCACCGGAAATTAAGCGTACGGAGGGCAAATAAGGGTACGGGTCTTACACCAAGAAGCCGGCCAGCTCGCAGGTCGGGGATAACTTGTTTGGGAGGGGGAAGTTTTCCTTCATTCGATCCTCTAAAAAGGCCTTGTCCTCGTGGTCTTCGTCATAAGCCGCATAGTCCAGACTGAAATGAAGAAGACAAAGTATTAATGGAAGAGAGAAAGACGAAACAAAATAAATAACGTACAGCTTGTAGTTATGTGCTTACTCTAAGCCATGGCTGAAATAAACTAGCCAGTCCTCGAAGGGAAGTTTATCCTTGAAAGCCCAAAATTGCGAAAGCTCCGCAAATAACTCATAACAAGCCGGGGAGAAGAAACCTTCGCTCACCCCCTTTTTCTTCCGAGACAGCTCCTCATCACTCGGAACCCACTCATCATATATCCTCCCGCGGATCGGGAGACCAGCGATGCGGTTCAAGTCCCATAGCGAGATGCTCATTTCTCCATATGGCAAATGGAATGTGTTGGTGATAGAGCACCAGTGGTTCAAGAACCCCTTGTAAACCCACGGTTCGCGGCAGAAGTAACTCGATGTGGCCGCAATAGCCTTAAAGAGGCCCACCGCTTTCAAGGTCTCCTTATGGCGTTCCAAAATCCGGTTCGCCCATGCCTCATACCCGGGATGAGCGATCAAGTGACCGCAAGTCCAGAAGGCGCCCAATAACCAGATCTCTGTATCGCCCAAGTGATGAAATCTTTGCCGGAGAGTTTCAAAATAATGTATTGGGAAAGGCCAATGGGGGTCCTGATTCGGCTCTAAAAATATCATAAGCTTTGGGTCCAAGACAGCTTGACGCCTGCCATTCTCAGACAGGGAACAATTGAGAAAAGGCCTAGGAATAGATGTCCACGTCTCCACGCTAAAAAACGAGTTTGCGTGGCACACATCTGCAGGCTCGATACTGGGAAGAGAGCGATGCCGCTGGAAACTTCTAGTGGATCTAATGTACCCTCGTGTATAAGGGTTCCGGATGGCAAGAGGAGAAGTGACTAATTTTACGGTTGACCAAACGATCTTCATTTTGTCAGACTTGGACCTGGTCTATTTCTCCAGGTATACTTGTTTCGCGCCCTTGCAAGCCCTCTTCGGGCGACCACGTCTAGCAGATTGGGCGGGGGCCAACGGACTCGCCTCGCCCTCTTCGGAACCTGTTGTCCTGTCACTTCGGAAGCCCCACAAAGGAGAAAACCAAGAGTCCCACTGTTCCTGTGTACCCCTATCTGGGGGAGGTGGTACAACCCGGTCACAGAGAATCTTCTTCTGCATGTCCTTAGGCAACGTTAGTATACGTTCATAGAAATTAAAAGTTTCCGGGGGCAGAAACCATTGGGGATTCTGATCGGACGGGCGAACAACGTTCCTCGAAGCCGCCCGCTTACGCTTCAAAGGAGTCAATGGAGGACCCGAAGGACCAGCCTCAGAGGGGTCGCTAGCCATCACAATCTGCGACAGCATACGGAAAGCTTAGATATAGCTCAAAGCAAGAGGAAATGCACAAAAGAAATCAACACTCTCAAAGTTCAAGAGGATGCAAAGTAGTATGCAAAGGAGGCATGAGCACCTATGAGCGAATCAAGGTCATAGTAAAATGCATTCGAACTGGCAAAGAAGGAAATAGCACGACAGCATTCACAACCACGACATCATCATCACATACAAACAAGGACGGATAAAAGAAAGAGAAAACAACATAATCATCATCCATTAACTGAGACAGGCCCCAAAATGTTCGGACTGTCATATCAATTGTTTAAATGTTAAAGTTAGAGTTTGTCATAAGACAACACAAAAATTGCGAGATCCCCTTCCCGCGGACAGAAAATGATCTCAATCTTGCAGCAGAGGAAGAAGCCGAGCCTTCAATTCGTCCACCTTCGCTTGGACCCACGCTTCCTTAGAAGTCAGGTCCATTAGATGGGAGATGCACTGCTGCACGAGGTCGAAGTGCACGTGTTCAGCATTGGCCCAGTTCCTCACTACGGAGACATCGATCGCCAGATCGTCATATTCCCTCAAGGCCTCTCTGATCCTTCTCCAGATGCTGGCGCGATGATCCAGAAACTCGGCCTCCGCCAGTGGGACAGCCCAAGCCAGGAATCATCTTTTCGCCCTTTTCTCCCTCTTTAGAGAGTTAAGCTGGCTCAATAAGGCCAAGAAAGAATCAGCCAAGGGAGGCTCCGCCGCCTCAAGAAGCGCCAGCTCTTCTGAAAATGAGGAGTCGCCAATAAAACCAAGAATGGCTTCCCTATGCTCATCAAAAGTGGAGGCCATAAGTGAAACATTCTGGATAGCCTGTAGTATGGGACGAGAATCTGCACCGAGTCTGGATAAAGCCTTAGACACCTCATCATATTGAAAATGGAGGGATGACCAAGCTTCCAGACGATTAAGCGAGTCAAAGAGCCGTTGCAAGCAGTCACGAACTGCGCGTAAGGAGGCACGAGTCGCAACCATTGTCTGCTGGAAAAAACAAGACTAACAACCCGATTTGAGAACCGCGGCAAATTCGACAAAAGGAGTAAAGAGAGGAAGCATATGAAGATTATTTACATCAGATCTAAAGTCAATGGAGGCATGCGCAGGTACGTCTAAACTCTACCTAAATTAATCATGATAATTCCCAGAAAATGTCATTTTTTGGTCAGGCATAGCCCAAGATTTAAAGTATATGAGACCCGACACAGCTTCCGGATAACAATGAATGCACATGAAAATTTATGACGGAAGTGCGGGGCCCCATATCCTTTAAAGTAACGATCCCTGTCACCACGGGAATAGCTTTGCCCACCCAAAATGTGGATATAACGGGCAGTGTTGGGCCAAATTTACACACGAAAGAGCCCTCAGAAGCAAAAAAGTCCAAATCCGGGAAACTGGGTTCGTCGGACCCAACACACCCCTAAAATAATCAAAATTTGTAAAAAGATGCAAAGTTGAATATCTGGGTGCGTTGACCTCCAACGCACCCCAAAATACCAAAATTGGCTAAGTCCAGTATATGGGTGCGTCACGCCCGACGCACCTTGAAATTCGCTGATTTTTCCAAGTACGATATTTGGGTGCGTTGGACCCAACGCACCCTTAAAAATCTAAGGGTTTCCCAACTTGTGACGAGGGGTGCGTTGAGCGCAACGCACCCTGAAAATTCTAAAATTTAACGAAGTTTGAATACTTGGTTGCGTTGCGTGCGTTGATCGCAACGTACCCTTAAAATCAAGAATTCCACCAAGTCATTATTTGGGTGCGTCACGCTTGACGTACCCCAAAAATCCAAGTATTTGAAATAAAAGGGTGCGCTGGACCTTTTTTGGGTGCGCTGGCGATATTAAATGGGTGCGGTGGAGAATATTTGGGTGCGTCGAAGGCAGAGCAAATGCACAGTGAAAAACGAAGAATGAAATGAAATCACGCTATCTTATCTATTTATAATGTGGACCCGGGAATCCGACGCATCGCGATGAACGGTTGTAGGTCCATCGTAACGCACCGGAGGGGCATCTGTTGGGGTCCCAAAAGTCAGTACCCTCTAAAACAAATCAATTGGGCACGTGCTTCGAGAAAATCCCACAAAATACTACCCGATGCACCCAAATACCTAGATTTGCAAAGGATCCAGTACTTAGCCATTTTCTCCGGTGGGCCCCATCGATCACCGTGATCAAAACTGCCCAGAATCAAGCAGACACATTCTTCATGAATTATGATAAGCAGTGCATGGCGATTCTCCAAGAAACGGGCCCCACAAGCCCTCCGTTTCGCAAAACCCAATTTTACAAGACACGGGTACGTCAAGCGCACCCATTTATTCAGTCCAACGCACCCTTAAATTCATGAAAATTTAAGAAGTGTTTCAGGATGTTTTTTACCTCTGACGTATCCAAAAATGGCTTGACGCACCCTAAAAATACCTTCGACGCGTCCATAAATTCAGAAAATATGGAACTGCAATTTCAGGGTGCATTGGATTACAACGCACCCTAAAATTGCCCAACGCGTCCAAAAATAACCCAATGCACCCATAAAATCACCAAGAACCAGCGTTCCATTTTTGGATGCATGTACCTTAACGCACCCAAAAATAGATTGACACACCCATAAAATCAGCACATCTCAAAATCCCATTACGGGGTGCGTCAGAGCTCTCACGCGTCCATTTATGGGTGCGTCGAGGGATATTTGGGGTGCGTCATACGTGGCAGCTCCTCATTGGTCGCTGTCCGGTATTCTCGGGTATAAATACCCCCTCCCACTATTCATTTGTACAAAATTAAGAGAGAAGAGAGAGAGAGAGAGAGAGCTATTATCCCCTGAGTATCTGGGATTTGTCGCCGGAAGCTCTCGCCGGAATCCCTTTCCGATAGCCGGAAAACTTTCCCGGTGACCGGAATTCTTTTCCGATCGTCGGCATCTTCCACCGGAAGGTCACTCTGACCAACACCATCGCAGGTCCGGATTATAAAAAATCATAAGTGTGAGCACGCACCCGAAAATTCAACATAATTCAGAGATGTATTTTCAGGGTGCATTGGACTCCCACGCACCCGAAAATAGCTTGACGCACCCAAAAATTCAACATAATTCAGATATGTATTTTCAGGGTGCATTGGACTCCCACACACCTGAAAATAGCTCGATGCATCCAAAAATTCAACCAAAAGCAGACTTGTATTTTCAGGGTGCATTGGACTCCCACGCACCCGAAAATAGCTTGACGCACCCGAAAATTCAACAAAAAGCGGATTTGTATTTTCAGGGTGCATTGGACCCCAACGCACCCGAAAATTACCCCACGCATCCGTAAAATTAACATAATTCAGACATGTATTTTCAAGGTGCGTTGGACTCCCACGCACCCATAAATTATGTCCTACGCACCCAAAAAATCAGCCAATTTCAGAACATGTTCATGGGTGCACTGGACTCAATTTTAAGTATTTTCAAGTGCCACTTGAGCCTATTTTGGGTATTTTGAGCGTTCCGGACACAATGGAATGGTCAAATGGATGTTTCAGGATCTCTAAATGAGCAAAATTGCGCATCTTCAAAGTTCAATCTGATTCGACACGATGAACGAAATGACTTCTCGAAAGAGACGCCGCCAGCATCCAGAACTATGCAAACATGTCATCATTTATATTTATTGTAAAGATGTGATCCGATTTGAGTCGAAAACTAGATAAACGGGACTATGGTTATCACGATAAACCATACCAAAGAGTTTCAATTCACTACAAAACAATTGTTATGAACTGCCACAACACAACAGTCGATGCCCTACCCATTAAAAACGGCATCCGTCGGTTGGGCTACGCAGGTATACACAACTGCAAAGTGGACTTCCCGAGGTCACCTGTCCATACATTGACAGGCGCAGGCCCAGAGTCGTCCTTCTCAGTCATAAACCCTGATAGTCTCAGCCCGGATCTCCGGCCAAAACATGGGACATAGACATCTGACTAATACAAAGATGGTTCAGTCCATAATAAAATAAATACAGGTCTCTATGACCACAAACTCTCAGACCATAGTCCTTGCGGACTAGTCTTTTACCTTTTAATCAAGGGTCATCGATCATTCAATGTAATTAAGGGCTCATGCCAGATCACGGCCTGGAATGTACAAGATCTCAGGATCTCTGGAATAAAATTCGCCTTGCGATATCTCTCCTTGTGTACTTTTATGAACGCTTGTGATTGTCTATGAATGTTTCCATTATTCAGAACCCCAGAGCAACAAAACACTACATTTCAAGGAAAATGTCCTTTTAGAGTTCATTTTTCTAGTTCTAACAATGAGTACCCCATACCACCCACAAACAAGTGGGCAAGCTGAAATCTCCAATAGGGAAATCGAGCAGATTTTGAAAAAGACGGTGAGACCGGATCACAAGGATTGGTCCCTAAGATTAGATGATGCACTTTGGGCTCACCGTACCGCCTACAAGACACCCATTGGAATGTCCCCTTATAACTTGTCTATGGGAAAGCTTGCCACTTGCCTATGGAGATAGAACACAAAGCCTATTGGGCAATTCGGGCTTTAAATTTTGACATTGACAAGGCTAGCTCGCTTCGCAAACTTCAATTAAATGAGCTTGATGAGATCCGGAACGATTGTTGAGCTCATAATTGTGCATATTCTAACCCCAATTCATCACTCACTATGCATGATATACATGTTTAAAGGACTACTTTAATACATGATTTGTGATTGTAGGAACAAGATGGAGATTTCACCATTTGGAAGCTAAATAGAGCTCTTTAAGAGCATTGAAGACCATAGGATGAAGGTTGAAGAAGGACCAAAGAAAGACAAGGCAAGGAGAGAAGAGAAAAGAAGAAAGAAAGAAAGAAATAAAGAAGGAAAAAACAGCCAGACCGGTCAAGACCGGTCGACCAACCATCTACTTGCCAAGAGAACAGAGTCTGACCGGTCTAGACCGGTCGGCTATAGCTGCTGGACCAACACAGAATGGAGCCCGACCGGTCAAGACCGGTCGGCCAGCCCAGTCCGACCGGTCCAGACCGGTCGGCCATGCATTAAAAGGATGTTTCTATTTTGGGGCTCCGGATTTCTCGGCGCAAGTGCGTAAGTTTACGCGAGATCTGGAACTTTCTTGCGTAAAGGACACCTCCAAGCTATAAAAGGACGTCTTCCCTTCATACCAAAGGAGGCTGGAACATGGGGATTGCTTGGGAGACGGATTCTACTTCGAATTTCTAGTTTTCTTCCTGTTTTAGTTATTTTTTATGTTTTTAGAGGCTTCTAGTTCAAGGATGTTAGAGATGAACTAAAACCTCTTAGCTAGGGCTAAGAGGTGAAGCTTTTGATTCGTTTTTGATGGATTGATGCAACCTAGGTTTCCTTTTTATGATTTAATTGATGAATTTTAGTTAATGTGAGTTTGAATCAAGTACTATTTTGGTTTCTACTTTGATCTCTTGATGACTCCGGGCTCATGTGATTCTTAGTGATCCTAGCTTAGTATCTTAAGCTTTGAGCATTGTTTATGCTTGTGTAGTTCATTGATCTACCATCGACTCCGGGCATGGTAGATGCTTTGATTGCCTTGTGTACAATGGCCTGATTTTCATGTGGGAACTCATTCAACTAAGTTCTTATCTTTTGTTGTATAATCTGGAATAGTTGTTTATTGATTGATTTTGATTTAATTAGAGTTCTAATTATGAGTTGTAATCAGGTCTAGTGACAAGATCTGGTGAAAGCTATGGTTATGAATCTCAACTAAATTGGAAAGAGGCTTGGCCTACATAATTGAGTGTGCCCAAGGCCTGAGCATGGTTGTGGGAATCAAATCAATGAATAAGCACTTGTTTTAGATAATTGTTGATTGAACCGCTCTATATTCCGATTGGATAGAGATATGAATTCGATTCCGATTGAGTTGTGAGAGACCTAGTTGTGTTGATGCATTGAAACTTATCAAAAGTGGATCCTTGGCGCTCTAGTGCCTTTTTAGATTGAAATTACCTTAAACATTCACTGTTTAAACCCAAATTGTTATTTTCCAATTTTAGTTCTTAATAGGATGTTAATTACTAGTTGTTTTAGACAAATTCTGAGGATACCCATACATAAATCTCTGTGGGAACGATACTCGGTCTTTCCGAATTATTACTACTTCGCAACCCTACACTTGGGGAGTGAACAACGATACATATGAGAATTCGAAAATTTACAAGAGTAAGATGAAGGCCTTTCATGACAAGCACATCTTAAGGAAATCTTTCCATGAAGGACAGAAAGTGCTCTTGTACAATGCCCGACTTCATCTTTTTTCGAGAAAATTACGATCTCGATGGACCGGCCCATATATTATCAAAGAAGTTTTTCCTCATGGGGCTGTTGAGATTGAGAATGCAGCGAATGGTAACTGTTTTAAAGTTAATGGACAACGCCTTAAACCATTTGTTGAGAAATTTAATTCAGAGGACATGTCCATCACTCTGAATGATCCTGTCTATCAGGATGATTGATCTCTTAGTCTGATGGGGGTATAGCATAGGTAGGTTTTATTTAGTTTTACTGTTTTAGTAGGTTTTAGTTGTTGGGTTGGAGACTTTCATGATCGCTCTCTCAGGTACTATTGTTCTCACTCTCTCATATTTTACCATTGCTCTCATGTTCATGCTAATTGCATATCTTTTTACATTGAGGACAATGCCAGATTTGGTTGGGGGGTGAGATGAGATTCCTCATCTAGCATGTTGCAACATTTCGAGCCTCACATGCGCAAATTTTTTTGAATTTTCTAAAATTTCAAAACTCTTTTAGAAAACCTTATTTTCATGCATTCGAGATGATATGAGTATAAGAAGAGGAGATACGAAGTGTGTGATGTTGTAAGTCTTGAATTTCTCCCAACATAATGGTTTTATATGTTAGTTCCCCTATTGTTGTGATTGATAGAAAATTTGAACACCTTCACACCAAGTTCACATTACACGATTTTCATGAGTTGAAAGGTTTATGTGATTTGTGGATTAGCTAGACTTTGATTTAAAGGTGTTGAGAAACCAAGCCGGGGTATTTTGTCCATCTTTGTCCATGGGAAAATAATGAAAGATATGGATTTTTAAAAATCCTATCTAATTTAAAAGAAAAAGGAAAGAAAGGATGAAATCGGGAATGAAGGAAAAATTATGGAAAATTCCGAAAAGGGCTACCTATTACCAACCGGGGGATGGTCGAACTGTAACCAAAGCCGGAAATGGGACGTAGTGTGAAAGCCGTCAGAAGGACGGTAAGGCAAATTCTTGTCATAGGCTTGTTGTTGCTCTGTGCACCTTAAAATCCTTGGTTTACTTAATATATGAAGAAGATGATCCCAGAAACTCATGAGATGAACTTTCACTATGCACACTAGGCTGAATTTGTTCGAGTTCTTCTATTTATCAATCAATCAGCGGGAATTTCATGTAGACACTTATTATGTTTTGAGAATCCAAGATTTCAGCTTCTATCACCTAATTTTTTCAAATTTTATACGTGTACATCTTGGAATGGATAGAATCATGGTTTCTGAAGGAGAGTTGGGTTTGGAGGTTTGAAATTGTTTCACGCATGTTTTGCTTGGGACTAGCAAAAAGCTGGTTGGGGGGTGTGTTAAACCTCCAATTTATACATTGCATTGCCCACTACATGACATGGTATGCATGATTTTCATGATTAAAAGGCCCATCTAATGCATGTTTTGTGATTGTAGGGATGAGAGCGGACTTCACTCAATTGGAGACCAAAAAGGGGCCATTTAGAACCTTTGAAAGAAGGTCCAAGATGGACCAAAGAAGGAAGAAGAAAGAGGAAAAAAAGAGAATGAAGAAACGAAGAAAAAGAAGAAGAAAAACAAGTCCGACCGGTCGGCCACATCTCTGGACATCACTGGAAGAAGGACCAGTTGGTCCGACCGGTCTTGACCGGTCGGCCAACCGGCCAGTGCTCTCTGGAAGCTTGCTGGATCAACAGCCAACCCAGTCGGACCGGTTGTGACCGGTTGGCCAATCAGTCGGCCCTCTCACGGAACTCCCTAGACTGTTGAACAGGTGGGTCCGACCGGTCGTGACCGGTCGGCAAGGCCAGTCCGACCGGTCGTCCAACCGGTCGGCTGCGCAGAAAAATCAGGAGTTTCTAAATTCGGTTCCGAATTTTGCTGCGCACTGCGTAACCTTACGCGGATTTTGGATGTTTCCGACGCAAGAGAGCTTTCCTACTATAAAAGGTCACCTAGGGGCTCTTCCTAGGTCATCAGAGAAGCCAAGGGACGTGGTTCTAGAGAGAGGAAGCTGTCGTGGAGCATCTGCAACTCTCCAATTTTCAGTTTTTCTAGTTTTTATGCTTTTATTATGAGTTCTAGTTATAGTATGACAATGCTTGGCTAGAATCTCTCAGCTAAGGTTGAGAGGTGAAGCTTGTAGCTAATTTCATGTTTGACTCAAGTTAGTTCAAGTAATTTTCAATTCAAGTTTGAATTTTTCATATTCTAGTTCTTAAAGCGGTAGTTTGAGATGTTTTATGAGAGTTCATGTGCTCCGGACATGAATTTCTTGCAATTCTCTGAGATTATCATATAATGCTTGTTTAGATTCGAATTATAGTAATCCTTGAGCAGGCCATAGTCCATAGGCATGGCTGTTACTCCGAAGGCTATGGTTTTGAATTCTACATTGATTGAATGGGACTAGAACTTGGAAGTTCAACTTGATTTGGATTGAATATGCGTGAATGCTTTATTTTCCAACTAGATGAGAGATAGGACTTCAAATCTAGTTGTGTTCTCTACTTGGATTGATTGAATTGACATGGGATTGCTACAAGTGGATCCTTGAATGCCTTAGTACTTTAAATCAACAACCATGGTTTATCATCCTTCTTAGAGAGAAGGTACTTAAGCGCAGCATGGTCAGTGAATATGATGATCTTGGATCCAATCAAGTAAGACCTAAACTTGTCCAAGGCAAAAACTACGGCTAAAAGTTCTTTTTCTGTTGTAGTGTAGTTTGTTTGGGCAGAGTTTAAGGTTCTACTTGCATAGTAGATAACACATGGCTTCTTCTCTTTTCTTTGGCCTAGCACTGTCCCAATAGCATAGTTGCTTGCATCGCACATAATTTCAAAAGGAAGGCTCCAATCAGGTGGTTGCATTATGGGAGCACATGTCAACATTCCTTTGAGTGTGGTAAAGGCATGTTGACAATCTTCATTCCACTCAAAAGAATTCTCCTTTTGAAGTAAGTTACATAAAGGACGAGAGAGTGAACTGAAGTCCTTTATGAACCTTCTATAAAATCCTGCGTGTCCCAAAAAGGACCGCACATCTCGTATGCTCTTAGGTGGTGGAAGGTTAGAGATAGATCGATTTCCGCTTTGTCCACCTCGATTCCATTTTGTGAAATGATATGACCAAGTACAATTCCCTTTTGAACCATAAAGTGACACTTCTCCCAATTTAACACAAGGTTCTTCTCTTCACATCTTTTCAGCACAGATTTTAAGTGCACAAGGCACTTATCAAAGCTACAACCAAATACAGAGAAATCATCCATGAAGACTTCTAGAATTGTCCCCACCATATCAAAAAAGATACTCATCATACAACGCTGAAAGGTGGCAGGGGCATTACATAGTCTAAACGGCATCCGTCGATAGGCGAAAGTGCCGAATGGACATGTGAATGTAGTCTTTTCTTGATCTTCATGGGCTATCTCTATTTGGTTGTACCCTGAATAGCCATCAAGGAAGTAAAAAATGGGAATGACCCGCCAACCTTTCTAAAATTTGATCAACAAATGGTAGGGGGAAGTGGTCTTTCCTTGTGACAGTGTTTAGCTTCCTGTAGTCAATGCACATTCTCCAACCGGTAGTGACCCTGGTTGGTACGAGTTCATTATTGGCTTTCGCTACGATGGTGATTCCGGATTTCTTAGGCATCACTTGAGTTGGACTCACCCATTGGCTATCAGATATTGGGTAGATAATACCCACATCCAATAGTTTTACCACTTCAGCCTTAACCACATCCTTCATGTTTGGATTAAGTCGTCTCTGTGGTTGCCTAGATGTCTTCGCATTCTCCTCTGTATGCGATGAGTACAAATTAGTGGGTCTATGCCTTTGAGATCTGCAATCGACCACCCAATGGCACTCTTGTGTTCTAATAGAGTGGCCATTAGCTTACTCTATTGTTCCTCATCCAAGTGGAAAGAAATCACCACCGGATATGTTTCATCTCAACCCAAATAGACATATTTCAGGTCACTTGGTAATGGTTTTAGGTCGAGTGTTGGTGCCTAGATATTGGATGGGAGGGCTTTATTCTCGTTTACGGGTAAAGGCTCAAATAGGGCCCTCGATCTTTTGTTATCAAGTACCGGCATCACATCTAACATGGCATCTATCTCTCGTATTGTGTTATCATTTATCTCATGAGAGTGGGTCAGACATGCTTCCAAAGGGTCGGAATATAATTACAAGGGGAGTGTATCTTCCACGAATGATTCAATCATATTTATCTCGTGGATCTCATCATCAACCTCCCGTGGTTGTTTGCATAAATCAAATATATTAAGCTCAAGAGTCATATTTCCAAAGGACATTTGTACAAGCTCGTTTCTACATTTGATAATTGCATTGGAAGTAGCTAGAAAAGGGCGGCCAAGTATGACAGGAATTTGAGCACCGGTACCTATCACGAGATGTGTATCGAAGACAATAAAGTCTACTGGGTAGTAGAATTTATCAACTGGGACTAGAACATCCTCAATCATTCCTCTCGGTATACGAATGGATCTATCAGCAAGTTGGAGTGTGGTTTTTGTGGGTTTCAATTCACCTAACCTAAGTTGTTCATAAACCGAGTATGGAATGAGGTTCACACTTGCCCCTAAGTCGAGTAAGGCTTATTTAATCCGATAGTCTCCTATGATGCATGAGATGGTTGGACTACCCGGATCTTTGTATTTTTGGGGCACTTCTTATTTGATGATAGCGCTCAAATTCTCAGTCAAAACTACTTTGTTATGAACATTGTGTTTCCTTTTGACCGTACACAATTCCTTTAGAAATTTGGCATATGATGGTATTTGTTTTATGGCAGCCAACAACGGAATATTGATCTTCACCTGCTTGAAAACCTCTAAATTTTCCAGATTTTTGTCTAAAGGTTTGGGTGAAATCAACCTTTGGGGAAATGGGGCAACCGGCTTGTACTGCCTTTCCGGTTCTTTCTCTTGTGGAGTGTTGTTTAAGCTATCATCCTCTTTGGAAATTTTCGGATCCTTAGGCTTTAGGGCCTTCACCAGATTAGATTTATCAACTATTTTCCCACTTCTCAAAGTAGTGATAGCTTGAACATGCTCCGTATATTGGGAGGATAAGCTTGAGTCTTGTATCTCAAATTGGGTTCTTGGGTTCGGAAGAGGTTGGGCAGGAAGTGTGCCTTTCTCCCTAACACTGAGGTGAGATTCAACTCTAGCCATTGAGGTTTTCAATTCATTGATGGCTTGAGTTGAATTTTGATTGAATTTCAATTGCTTTTGCATGAACCCATCTATTTTCAGAGAATTATTCTTGTTATACTCAGCTTGAACTGATACAAATGCACCCAACATCTCCTCTAGCGTAACTTTTGGAGTAATGACTAGAGATGGACCTAGTATAGGTTGAGCTTGAGGGATATTGGTTGCATTCGCAGTAGGTCCATTCCTCCAACTGAAGTTGGGATGGTTCTTCCAATTAGCATTAAACGTGTTTGAGTTTAGAGCACCAAATTACCGTTGATAACTGTTTATGGCATTTGATTGTTCTTGTAAGATGTCCTGAACTGCTGAAACTGTGGGACAATCTTGTGTGGCATGTTGATTTCCGGCACAAATTCCACAAACAGTTTCAACGTCATTGGAGTTAATCGTCTCTCCTTTCCTTAGCTCCATAGCCTCAACTTTTCTTATGAGGCTAGCCACCCATGCACTTATGCTATCCTCTTCTGATAAGACATAAATTCCTCCTTTTTCTTTTTGTTGGCCAGTCTTGGAATTTGCTGGTTTAGATGTATCCCAAGACTGTGCATTCTTAGCTACTTCCTCCAAATAGTCTCATGCTTCATCGGCTTCCATGTTCATGAACTCCCCATTACACATCATCTCTACAAATTGGCGCATGGGTGAAGTCAGTCCCTCATAAAAAAAAGCTTATAACTCGCCAAATTTCATAGCCATGATGTGGGCATGCATTTAACAAGTCCTTAAACCTCTCCCAACATTGGAAGAAGGTCTCATCTTCCTTTTGGACAAAGTTCATGATAAGGCACCTCAACATGTTCGTTTTGTGAGTAGGGAAGAATTTTTTTATGAATTCCCTATGCATATTAGTCCATGCACCAATTGATCTTGGCCTTAATGCATGAAGCCAACCTTTAGCTTTATCTTTAAGGGTAAAAGGAAATAATTTAAGTCTTACCACATCATCAGTAACATTCGTAAAGTGCGTGGTGGTTATTACCTCATCAAACTCGTTAAGGTGTTGATAGGCACTTTCACTGTCTAATCCATGGAATTTTGGGAGGAGTTGGATCACTCCTGGTTTCAAATCTACATTCCCTGCATTTTGTGGAAAGATTATGCATGAGGGAGTGCTCGCTCTTACTGGTTGCAAGTAATCACGTAATTTTCTTGGTCGGGGAACATTCTCAACTACATTCTCTCCCATTTCAGTTTGGTTTTGGCCCAGATTAGGATTGGCCATTGGATTAGGTTGATTTACAGCCATATTTTCAAACAAAATTGGAGAATTTGAATATCTCCTAGCACATGGTTCTCTATCGATTCCATCAACTATTCCCCCTTCACTAATGAGTTGGTTATTGGAATCCCGAGCCCAATGTGGCATGCAAATCCAAAAAAAAAAAAATATATGAAACAAAGAAAAAGAAGAATTCTTCCTTCCTTTCTTTACTCTTCTCTAAGACTAAAGCACAAGGTGTCTTGCAATGGCTAGGCCAGAAGCAAGGATAGAGACCGATTTCTCCTGGTCAATAGGGGTTCAGAGAACACCCCACCCACTCTTTGAATCTTTTGAGAAAAGTGCAGAAAAAGAAGAAAGAGGAGTAGAGATGAGAAGAGAAATCTCCGAGCACAAGGTGATCCAAGACGGCAGAGCCGACCAATAGGAATCCAGGTGGCACAAGGCCAACCTTTCAGAGATCCAAAAAAGAATCTCCAGCCACTCTACAAGAGATGAATGTGATAGGGACGAATAGGAGAAGAAGAAGAGTAAGGTTTAGAAAGATAAAACCTGATTTGGCACTTGAGATCCTTATATCTTCTTCAGCTTCCTAGAAATCCCTGCAAAAGAAAAATCAAACAAAACAAACTAAGTTAGTACTAAAATCTTAAAAAAAATCCTAAATAGATACTATTTTCAGAAATTTTGTGAAAAACCGTCAAAGTCCCCAGCAATGGCGCCAAAAACTTGTTCGCTTCCCCAAGTGTAGGGTTGCGATGTAGTAATAATCTCGGTAAGACCGAGGTCGATCCACAGGGACTTATGTAGGAATTCACAAACACTTCCAATAGCTTCTATTGAAAAGCTAACAACCAGATTTGAGAAGATTGATGTAATTAGCAATTTTGAACTTAAACTGAAATAATCAATTAATAAAAGGCACTAGGGGTTCAAGGATCCACTTGTAGCAATCCTTGATGCTCAATTCACTGTGGTTTCACACTTTCTCAACTAGAATCGAAATTAAGATCTATCTAATCGGATGATAGAGCTGTTAAAACCAACAATCTACCATATGTAAGATTAATGTACATGATTCACTCAATGCAAGCTAGGACGAGCATACTCAATTGCATAGGTCAGTCCCAATTCCAATAGACTAAGTTCACAATCATGACCATCATTAAGTCTTGTCACAAGACAAAGCTAGATCATGATTTGAACTTGATTCAAATCACATACACAGTCCCACATACAACAGAATTCCAGAAAAAGTAGAACTTTGGTAGGAAGTTCCCTCATGAAGATTATAGTATTAGAGCTACTCCAATTCCTCGGATCATACAGGTCTAGACTAACACACAAAAATTAAGAACTCAAGTAATTCTTCCAAACATCCATGAGTCATCATAAGACTAAGAAAAACTACTTAGAACTTGAATTAAACTTCAAACCATTGTTCATAAACATGCAATCCAATCTTAAAACCAACTTAAACGAATTGAAACATCTTTGATTCACTATAAGCTTCACCTCTTAGCCTTAGCTAAGAGGTTTAGCTATTCATGATCCAAGGAAACATGAAACAATTAAGAAAAACATAAAAATGAGAAAGCAAACTAGAAGGAGTTGTCGAACTCCGAAATCCACTTCCGCCGCCTCCCACCTTGCTCAAACCCTTCTAAGATGCCCTAGGAACGATCCCTAGGTGTCCTTTTATAGTGGGGAGGCTCCGCAGCATCAGAATCTTCTAGAAATTGCGTAAGCTTACGCAGTGCGCAGAGAAAATTGGAGCTTGTAGAACGCACTTCATTACGCAGACGACCGGTCTCACGACTGGTCTGAGCTAATTGAAGACTGGTCGCACGACCGGTCTCAAAAATGTCAAAAATGTCCAGAGAGTTTTGGGAATTTTCAACTCATAAAATTAATTCAGGGATCGGTCGCACGACCGGTCACAGCAGTGGACGACCGGTCGCACAACCAGTCTTAGATAGTCCAGTGAATTGTCGCCTTTGGGCCCCTCTATTAAGTGATCGGACCGGTTGGACGACCGGGCCTGGGCCTTGGACGACCGGTCTTGGGTGTCTTCTTCTTCCTTCTTTTCTTCTCTTCTTTGTTTCCTTCTTCCACCCTTTCACACTTGGTCCTTTGGACTTCTTTGCTTCTAAATGGCGTCTTTAAGTCTCCATTTGATGATTTCTCTCTCTCATCCCTATAATCACAAATCCATGCATTAGTTCAGTCTATAAACCATGAAAACAAGCATAATGAGTGATAAATTGGGTTTAGAATATGCACAATTAAGAACTCAACAGTATCCAAGACAATAGTCTACTGGGTAGTAGAATTTATCAACTTGGACTAAAACATCCTCAATCACTCCTCTCGGTATACGAATGGATCTATCAACTAGTTGGATTGTGGTTTTGGTGGGTTTCAATTCACCCAACCCAAGTTGTTCGTAAACCGAGTATGGAATGAGGTGCACACTTGCCCTTAAGTCGAGTAAGGCTTGTTTAATCCGGTAATCTCCCATGATGCATGAGATGGTTAGATTACCCGGATCTTTGTATTTTTGGGGCACTTCTTATTTGATGATAGTGCTCAAATTCTCAGTCAAAAGTACTTTGTTATCAACATTGTGTTTCCTTTTGACCGTACACAATTCCTTTAGAAATTTGACATATGATGGTATTTGTTTTATGGCATCCAACAACAGAATATTGATCTTCACCTGCTTGAAAACCTCTAAAATTTTCAGATTTTGTCTAAAGGTTTGGGTGAAATCAACCTTTGGGGAAACGGGGCAACCGACTTGTATTGCCTTTTCGATTCTTTCTCTTGTGGAGTATTGTTCGCTTCCCCAAGTGTAGGGTTGCGATGTAGTAATAAACTCGGTAAGACCGAGGTCGATCCACAGGGACTTGTGTAGGATTTCACAAACACATCCAATAGTTTCTATTGATAAGCTAACAATCAGGTTTTTGTATGAATTTGATGTGAGTAACAACTTTAAACTAATTTGAAGGTAAATAATTCTAAAAAGGCACTAGGGGTTCAAGGATCCACTTGTAGCAATCCTTGATGTTCAATCCGCTGTGGTTTCTCACTTTCTCAACTAGAATCGATATTAAGATCTATCTAGCCGGATGATAGAGCTGTTAAACCAAACAATCTGTTATATGTAAGTCCAATGCATAGGATTCACTCAATGTAAGCTAGGCTGAGCATGCTCAATTGCATAGGTCAGTCCCAATTCCAAAAGGCTCAGTTCACAATCATAACCATCCTCAAGTCCTGTCACAAGACAAGGCTAGATCATGATTTGGACTTGATTCAAATCACATGCATAGTCCCACATACACAGAAATTCAGAAAAGTAGAACTTTGGTAGGAAGTTCCCACATGAAGATCACAGTACTAGAGCGTACTCCAATTCCTCAGATCATACAGGTCTAGACTAATATAAACCAATTAAGAATTTAAGTAATTCTCCCAAACATCCATAAGTCATCATAAGACTAAGAAAAACTACTTAAAACTTATATAAACTTCAAACCATAGTTCATAAACATGAATTCCAAACTTAAAACCAACTTAGAATGAATTGAAACATCTTAGATCCACTACAAGCTTCACCTCTTAGCCCTAGCTAAGAGGTTTAGCTGCTCATGATCCAAGGAAACATGAAACAACCAAAAAACTCATAAAAACAGTAAAACAAAATAGAAGGAGTTGTGGAACTCTGAAATCCACTTCCGCCGCCTCTAACCTTGCTTAAACCCTTCTAAGATACCCTAGGAATGATCCCTAGGTGTCCTTTTATAGTGGGGAGGCTCTGCAACTTCAGAAGATTCGAGAATCTGCGTAACACTTACGCACTGCACAGAGAAAATCGATGCCAGAATTAGCAGTTTAAAACTTATGCAGACGACCAGTCATACGACCGGTCGCAGTGGCTGGACGACCGGTCGCAGTGCTGGACGACCGGTCTCAAAACAGCCTAAAAGTGTCCAGAGAGTTTTGTCCCGAAAAATTAATTTAAGGACCGGTTGCACGACCGGTCACAGAAGTGGACGACCAGTCGCACGACTGGTCGTGAACTGTCTAGAGGGCTATGGCTTCTGTGCCTCCTCTGTGCATGTGCGGACCGGTCGGAAGACCGGTCCTTGGTCTTGGACAACCGGTCGTGGGCACCTTCTTCTGCATTCTTTCTTTCATTTCTCTGGCTTCTTTCTTCCATTCTTTTCTTCTTTCCTTGCTTGCTTCTTTCTTTGGTCCTCCTTCGATCTTCATCCAAATAGTTCCAAATAAGCTCTTTTCATCTTCAATTAGGCGGAGTCCACTCTCAATCCTGCAATCACAAAACATGCATTAATTTAGTCTATAAACCATAACAACAAGCATAGTGAGTGATGAATTGGGGTTAGAATATGCACAATTAAGAGCTCCGTATGTTGGGAGGATGAGCCTGCATCTTGTATCTCAAATTAGGTTCTTGGGTTAGGAAGAGGTTAGGCAGGAAGTGTGCCTTTCTCCCTAACACTGAGGTGAGATTCAACTCTAGCCATTGAGGTTTTCAATTTATTGATGGCTTGAGTTGAATTTTGATTGAATTTCAATTGCTCTTGCATGAACCCATCTATTTTCAGAGAATTAGTCTTGTTATACTTAGCTTAAACCGATACAAATGCACCCAACATCTCCTCTAGCGTAACTTTTGGAGTAATGACTAGAGATGGACCCAGTATAGGTTGAGCTTGAGGGATATTGTTTGCATTCGTAGTGGGTCCATTCTTTCAACTGAAGTTGGGATGGTTCTTCCAATTAGCATTAAACGTGTTTGAGTTTGGAGCACCAAATTGCCGTTGATAACTGTTTATGGCATTTGATTGTTCTTGACCGGTCGGACTGGCTGTCCAGTGTTTGAGTCCATCAGTCCAGCAGCTATGCCCGACCGGTCATGACCGGTCGGACTGGCTGTCCAGTGAATTCAAAGGTGTGGCCGACCGGTCTTGACCGGTCGGGCGTCTTTGGCTGACCGGTCAGCCGACCGGTCATGCCTTCTTTCTCCTTTATTTCTTTCTTTCTTTCTTCTTTTCTCTTCTCTCCTTGCCTTGGCTTTCTTTGGTCCTTCTTTTCTCTTCATCCTATGGTCTTCAATGCTCTTAAAGAGCTCCATTTAGTCTTCAATTTGTGAAATCTCCCTCTTGTTCCTACAATCCCAAATCATACATTAGAATAGTCCTTTAAACATGTAAACCGTGCATAATGAGTGATGAATTGGGGTTAGAATATGCACAATTAAGAGCTCAACATTTTACCTGGACCATCCTCACTCCCGCGTCAAGGGAGAGGTCTTCAGGACATGGCTTGGGGATGGCACCAAAAGTTTGGGGGGAGATGTTGTAAAAAAGAAACTTGCAGATTGGGTGGAGGTGGCTGGGGACGGTGAATGTTTCGACTCCAGAGGGTTGGACTACGACTAGCCCAGCTGGGCTCGTATCTTGAGCAGCGGTCTGCTCGCGAGCAGGAATCATCTCGTGAGCACCTTCCGCCTCGCGAGGTTCTTCGGCTGGGGGGCAACTTGACCCCGCCACGTCGTTCCTCGGGGAATTGTCAATGATATCAATGACCAGTGGTTCAGGAGGAACCACCGGTGCTGAAACCGCTGGCGCGGCCGCCGCAGTCTCAGGTAGTGGGGTTTGGTCAGTTTCACTCGGTTGATTAGACGGGTGAGAGGGACTGGCGGATGTTTTCTTTTACCTCTTCTAGCTGGTGCCCTTTAAGCGAGGAAGCAACCCTCTCTTCTCCCTCACATTCGTCATCACGACCTCCTCGCATTATATCAACCTGGCAGCTGCGAGTCGAGAGGCTGACAGACAAGCTTTGATGTGCCTATCGCGAGCAGGCAACTTGTAAACCTTCACGATCTTCTCATGAATTCCTCCTTTCAGGTTCAGTTTCACCACAGTCGGAACACCTGCAAACATGAGCAGAGGTTAGATAAACAGAGAATCTAAAGTCGGTTCATAAATCTAGGAAAAGTGAAGCTACTCCCACCTTCACTGAAAAATCGGCTCACGCTATGACCCCCAGAGGTGGACCTTGTCTCAGACTCCCAGCTCCCGGAAGCATAAAACCAACGTTTCCTCCATCCGGGATAATTCGAAGAGGGTTTCCCCAAGACAAAATTATCCCGGTGCCAGTAACACAGGTAGTACCAGCCTTCGCTGGAGGGAGCTTTCTTGAGTTGGTACATTCGGAGGAACTCTTCTGCAGTTAACTCTCCGTTACCGGCTTGCGCCCAAAGAATGAAAGAGCTCAGAATTGTTAGTGCACTTTTCTGTGGCATACTAGTGCACCTTATTTGTCAATCACTTAGGTCAGTGAGTCTAGTGTCGGTTGAGCTTAATGAAGACGAAGACCGAAGACTCAAGACGGACCGGACCGGCTGCATCAAGGAAGAAGAAACAGGTAAAAGTGATGCCTTGGTGTGCCTTGCCTTGAGCAAAACCTAACCCATAACCTCTTAGATGACTTGCACCAACTAGGTATACCCTTAGTCATCATCATTAGTCTTAAAACTCCAAGAAAAATATGATAAGTTAGACTAATTAAAGAGGTGGAAGCTGCTGTAATTAAAATAGCTCAAACAGCGGTTTCCGATTGATCTCTGATCAATCGGACGTTGGCTCCGATAGGACTCCGATCCATCGGACAGAAGCTCCGATCAATCGAAAATTTTTCCAGCAACCTTGAAAACCAACTGGACATATTTCCGATCAATCGGACAGTCTTTCGATCCATCGGAAGGGGTCAGTCCGATCAATCAGACAGTGTTCCGATCAATCGGAAAATCCTCCAGAGACTTCACTGGATAGATTTCCGATCAATCGGACATGCCTCCGATCAATCAGACTGGTCTCCGATCAATCAGACCTTCTTCTGATCAATCAGATTTACCGTTGGAAGAAAATCTATTTAAGATGGGGGATTCGTTTTTGAGCAAGAGAGAGGAGATTTTGAGGAGATAGAAGCCACCATTGCTAGAGATCATTAGAGGCTCTATTCCAAACCCAAAGCAAGTCATTCTTCTTGTGTTTTCATCACAAGCTTGGGCCATTTAATGGCATCTTGAGAATGGACATGTTCCCTCTTGATTCCTAGGGTTTAGACACCTTGATGATAGTTAAATCCCTTGTCTAAACACTACCTAGGAGCCCAAATAGGTGTATTCCTCTAGGAAACCCATTTCCTACCATTTGTAGAGGATTCACCATTCCCTAGCACCTTGGGCATCTCCAATGGAGCATCACATGCAAGGTAGCTGATCTTGGAGCTGAAGCCCTAGCAAAGCAGCAGCGTCAAAGATCGAGGGAGCATAAGGGGAGCTAATTCAAGCACGGGAGTGCGAGAAGAAGCAACCCAAAGTGGCGCTAAACAAGGGGCTCAATCCGACAAGTAAGGTTGTCTTGTTAGGAGTCCATCCACTCAATTCCCTGTGGGAGTTGAGTGTAGAGTTTGTTTGACAAACTCGAACTAGGGTCGTTAGCTGATTCTTGGCCTATTAGTTGGGCCTAAAATCTAGGGATGTCAGCCGTTCCTTAGCACGTTAGTCAGGCCTAAACAAAGTCTCCAAGGGGGAACCACCAACACGGGTGCAAACGTGTAGGTTGGGAGGAACCTGTAAACTCCTCGGTTAGGTGGATCCGAGTTAAAACACCTTGGTTGGGAGGAACCAGATTTAAACTCCCCAGTGAATGCTGGTGTGCTCAAAGGGGTTGAGTACTTGAACCGGGAGTGGAGTAGACAAGTAGTCGAACCACTATATATCCTTATGTTTGTGATTATTCTTGAGCACATTTCTCTTTATGCATTGTGTTTAATTGATTAATTATGAATGCTTAGTTAGGAATGTATGCTAGGCACTTGATAGGTACATCCACACTCACAAGATGTTCTTTCACTACCTCATGTTGACTTGAGCATTTCTTGATCCATCCTCTATAGTCCACATGAGTTGTTTAGACTAGGTTGCTGATTGCGCTTATCGTTTGCTAGTCTCTTGATTGGACCCACTTAGGCTTGGAAGCCGAAGTGTTAATCGCTTACATAGTTTAATTTGTTGAATTGTTTAAGTAGGCGAAAAGAGTTTTAAAAAAGGTCCTAATCACCCCCTCCTATAGGTTTAGTCATAATTCTAGTTGCTCTTTAAGCTTCCGCACGTGTATGCATAGGGTGTCGTGTTAGACTACCCGACACAATTTCAATTGGTATCAGAGCGGGTTGCTCTTCAAGAACGTAACCTTCTAGAGTAAGATCCGATACCGGAGCACTAGCATCATGTCTAACCGAGATGGGAGTACCACCAACCGTCCACCTTTCTTTGACGGGTCCAACTATGCTTATCGGAAGGCTAGAATGAGAATTTTTCTCCAATCCATGGACCTCCGGTGTGGCTTAGCACACAAACTGGATATACCTTGCCCACCGAGCAAGTGGAGGTTAATTGGAAATACATTGTCATTCCCAAAGATGATTCCAAATGGGATGACATAGAGAGAGCTCAATACATGGCAAATGCCAAAGCTCTCAATGCGATTTGCTGTGCGGTATCCCCGGATGAATTTGAGCGCATCCTCACATGCGCAACTGCAAAAGAAGCGTGGGATGTACTTGAGGTTACCCACGAGGGAACTAGCATAGTAAGACGCTCGAAGCTTCAGCTCTTAACCACCAAATTCGAAAACATTAGGATGGAAGAGACTGAAACTTTCATGGAGTTTTATACTAAATTGTCAGATATTTACAACTCCATGTTTGTCTTGGGTGATCGGGTTTCGGAAGGAAGAATTTGTAGAAAAATACTTAGGTCCCTCCCGAAAAGATTTGACTCCAAGATAGTTGCCTTAGAGGAGTATAGAGACATAGATAACATGAAAGTAGAAGAACTCATAGGTTCCCTACAAACTCATGAACCATACTTTAAGGCCCCCTCTAGGAAGAAAAACATCGCTCTAAAATCCTCTCACAAACATAAGAAAATTAAGAGTGAGTCGGAGGAAGATAGTGATGATGAGGATGATGAAGAAGAAAAATTAAATAAAAAATTCAAGAGATTCCTCAAATTTGATAGAGGGAATAACCGTGACAAGAAGGACAAGAAGGGTGAAAAACATAAAGGAAAATCATCCAAACCTTCATCTACCCGATGTTACGGTTGCGGTCGTGGTGGCCATATCGCCCCGGAATGTCCGAAGGGGCCTAAACCGAAAGGTAAAAAGGCAATGACTGCCACTTGGGATGAAACGGAGGAGTCCGAATCCAAATCTGATGACTCCGCTAGTGATGGGAGCCAACATAAAGATTTAGCTCTCCCGGCTTTCACCACTACCTCTCTTCCCGCTTATTTAAGACGGGATCCCGACCGTTATCCCTTCTAGGAGTAGAAGGAGTTCCCAACCCCTCATCTCATGCTACATTTCATAAGGGTGTTGAGGAAATTAGTTACCCTTAGGCATATCAAACTAAACATAGTTAGTGAGGGTAGCTAGAAATGCTTAAATAGGAAAATCTAAGGATTTCAGCCTCATTTTTGTGTGTATGGGCAAATTAGAGGATTCAAGCCTCATTAGCCCAAATTTTGATAATTTAGCCTTGCTTTCATTTGATACATTTTCTTGCTAGATTATCATCATGCTTAGATTAGCTAATCATCTTGAGTTTTATGCTTCATTGTATGCTAATCTGTGCTTAGTATTGGTCTTGATATACCAATAGGGGAGGTTGGTTGATTGGGCTCTAAGCCCTTGAGCTTTAATGGTTAATGTATATCATAGATGACCAATTATGCATGATTAACCTTGCCTAGACAGTTATATCTTCTTGTTAATCATGTTCCTTAGCATGCTCCATGATTTTATTTTCATGCACCCTATACTCTCCTTGTTAGCATGCGCTTATAGTTATAATTGTGACATACTCTCTTCTCTTACCTTAACCTTATTGATATATCATTAAGGGGGAGAGAATAGTTTGTCAATTGCTAACAAAAAGGGGGAGAAAGATCAAGTCCCACCAAAACTAGTTTGCTATGTTTTGTGATGCAGGGATTGACAGATTATGGGGGAGCAATCTGAAGAGGAGCAGCTTAGATTAGGCATGTCAAGAGTCCTGTATTTAATGCTTTATCATTATAATATCTTGATCATGTAATTTGTTTTGGTAGGTTAGGTTTTTGTAAGTAATTGACAAAGGGGGAGATTGTTAGTGCACTTTTCTGTGGCATACTAGTGCACCTTGTTTGTCAATCACTTAGGTCAGTGAGTCTAGTGTCGGTTGAGCTTAATGAAGACGAAGACCGAAGACTCAAGACGGACCGGCTGCATCAAGGAAGAAGAAACAGGTAAAAGTGATGCCTTGGTGTGCCTTGCCTTGACCAAAACCTAACCCATAACCTCTTAGATGACTTGCACCAACTAGGTATACCCTTAGTCATCATCATTAGTCTTAGAACTCCAAGAAAAACATGATAAGTTAGACTAATTAAAGAGGTGGAAGCTGCTGTAATTAAAACAGCTCAAACAGCAGTTTCCGATTGATCTTCGATCAATCGGACGTTGGCTCCGATAGGACTCCGATCCATCGGACAGAAGCTCCGATCAATCAGAAATTTTTCAAGCAACCTTGAAAACCCACTGGACATATTTCTGATCAATCGGACAGTCTTCCGATCCATCGGAAGGGGTTAGTCTGATGAATCAAAAAATCCTCTAGAGACATCACTGGATAGATTTCTGATCAATCGAACATGCCTCCGATCAATCGGACTGGTCTCCGATCAATCGGACCTTCTTCCGATCAATCGAAAATGCACGAATCTGCCCGTTTTTTTACCGTTGGAAGAAAATCTATTTAAGATGGGGGGATTCATTTTTGAGCAAGAGAGAGGGAATTTTGAGGAGATAGAAGCCACCATTGCTAGAGATCATTAGAGGCTCTATTCCAAACCCAAAGCAAGTCATTCTTCTTGTGTTTTCATCACAAGCTTGGGCCATTCAATGGCATCTTGATAATGGACTTGTTCCCTCTTGATTCCTAGGGTTTAGACACCTTAATAATAGTTAAATCCTTTGTCTAAACACTACCTAGGAGTCCAAATAGGTGTATTCCTCTAGGAAACCCATTTCCTACCATTTGTAAAGGATTTACCATTCCCTAGCACCTTGGGCATCTTCAATGGAGCATCACATGCAAGGTAGCTGATCTTGGAGCTGAAGCCTTGGCAAAGCAGCAGCGTCAAAGATCGGGGGAGCACAAGGAGAGCTGATTCAAGCACGGGAGAAGAAGCAACCCAAAGTGGCGCTAAACAAGGGGCTCAATCCGACAAGTAAGGTTGTCTTGTTAGGAGTCCATCCACTCAATTCCCTGTGGGAGTTGAGTGTAGAGTTTGTTTGACAAACTCGAACTAGGGTCGTTAGCCGATCCTTGGCCTATTAGTTGGGCCTAAAATCTAGGGACGTCAGCCATTCCTTGGTACGTTAGTCGGGCCTAAATAAAGTCTCCAAGGGAGAGCCACCAACACGGGTGCAAACGTGTAGGTTGGGAGGAACCTGTAAACTCCTCGGTTGGGTGGATCCGAGTTAAAACACCTTGGTTGGGAGGAACCAGATTTAAACTCCCCAGTGAATGCCGGTGTGCTCAAAGGGGTTGAGTACTTGAACCGGGAGTGGAGTAGACAAGTAGTCGAACCACTATACATCCTTGTGTTTGTGATTGTTCTTGAGCACATTTCTCTTTATGCATTGTGTTTAATTGATTAATTATGAATGCTTAGTTAGGAATGTATGCTAGGCACTTGATAGGCACATCCACACTCACAAGATGTTCTTTCACTACCTCGTGTTGACTTGAGCATTTCTTGATCCATCCTCTATAGTCCACATGAGTTGTTTAGACTAGGTTGCTGATTGCACTTATCATTTGCTAGTCTCTTGATTGGACCCACTTAGGCTTGGAAGCCGAAGTGTTAATCGCTTACGTAGTTTAATTTGTTGAATTGTTCAAGTAGGCAAAAAGAGTTTTAAAAAAAGGTCCTAATCACCCCCTCCTATAGGTTTAGTCATAATTCTAGTTGCTCTTTAAACTTCCGCACGTGTATGCATAGGGTGTCGTGTTAGACTACCCGACACAATTTCAAGAATTACTCTCCAACCGTCTACAATAAGTTGCCCGGGGGCAATCTTGTAACTCCAGAGTATGCCGCGTATGAAGGGGTGAAGGGGAAGGCGCACTCCAAGGATGAAGAAATACTCGTAAAGAGCTACACAGCCGGGGGGAGGTGAGTCCGGGATTTCTCCCTCTCCGGGCAACCGAAAAATGACTGAGTTGGGAACTTGGTATCTTTCCCGCAACTCACTTAGCTTTTCCTCCGTCATTATCGAAGGGTACCCGGACGCAGAGTATCTGCCAGCCAGAACCCTCGCATTGTTGGAGGAAGAAGATTTTGGGGTGGCATCCCCCAGGGGGACGGTCTCCTCATCAGAATCCCCTGCCATGGTTGTTTAGGATAAAAAGAGGGAGGAAAATAACACTTTGGGAAAGAGGAAGAATGAAGGACGAAGCTATTGTCACGCCCCAAATTCGGTTCTCGATATCCATTCGCTGAAAACCCGAATTCAGAGGTGGCAGCCTCCATAGTACCCCGATCTCGGATCCTAACCCCACACACCAGGTTCCAATCCTGGGATACCACAAGGAGGATTTTAGGGTCTGAATTTTTTTTTGAAACATGAGCATCACCATATGAGTACCATCGAAGACAAACACAATATTTTCACTAAGTCATTTCGTTTATATACAGTACTGAAAGGTAAATACACAAAATATAAAAACTGTGCACAATCCGGCACCTCTTGCTACTGCACTCCCAACTCCAACTCAACGTTGCTGATACACTCTTGTATAACCTGCAGCGTAACAAACGCACATAAGCTTTGAACGAAGCTTTGTGAGTGTGAGTGTGCGTGCGCAATGCATATGACAAGCATAATAAATATCAGAGTAAGGAGTAAAGCATGATGAGAAATTTAAACCAAAACTTAGCCTAATTAAGCTACATGATCATGTGATGTGGATAACCAGTCTACCACGGCTATGCAAGCATGCAATACATATAACTAGCCTACCATGGCTATGCAAGCGTGGAATACAGGTAACTAGCCTACAAAGGCTATATACTCATACTATGCAATGGCCTACAGGGCCTAATGTCACATACAATGATCCAATGCATGTATGCAAATCACCACTTCTCAGTACAGTGGTCCAGATACGAACAGTCATAACGCGATCGCCTAAGCAATGCAGGACTTGGAAATGGTAGCTCGCCCAGTGTGGTAGCTCGCCCAGTCTTACAGCCCCACCCACATCACACCCGCCCACGTCAGGACCGTCCCACACCATACAGAACATTGGTCACATCACTGATACCAATACCATCTCTGAAATGGAACATCACCGGGGTCTCACGGACCTCACTACTTACCAGTAGAATGCCAAAGCCTATCTAGTGTAATAGCGGACCTACTCACAGCTGGTCAAACTTAACCCACTTTGCCAACACTCTTCCGGTAGGTTAGGTCCGACCTCCTTCCAAACTGACCACGTGTAGTGGAAAACACCGCCGTTTGGTATTCGGCATACTGGTGTATGATTAAACCACCCGGTCCTTGAATGGAGCTTCACCTTGGTACCAACGGGATCAGGGACTTTCACCCAGGGACATCTTTGGCATCCAGTTTAAAGATCACATATTTTCGGTGTTCTGCAAACCACGATGGAGCTGTGATTGTAACGTAGTAACCATGCTATATGCGGCACAAGCAGACGGTGCGAATGAAACCATGCATACAAACGTGGGACGACATGCCCGTGCAAGTCTCCAAAGAGCACCATAAAACTATAGGGTCACAAATACAATGTCATCGTCGACTGGTAATGAACTGCACGACAATCGCGGCCGCTATGGCCAGTTGATACAAGACAATCAGATGAGCCAAGCATTCATGATGCATGAGCCAAGCATATAGTATGAGTGCTAATAAGTATTCAATCTACCACGATGGCAATAAAGCAATCTAGTCCAACCTATTTAAGATATGATTAAGATGAGGGGACACATATGAATGATCGAGTCATAGTGCGGGATGTCGCTAGCAGGGAATCTCGCACCAAGGGCTACAAGGTATGCTAAGCTATTCCTACCATACAGTGTAAGTCAGGATGATAGACTCCTGTCCTCGAATAGTCTCGTACCTATTTGAGAGGTTTGCGATAGAAAGCACGTAAATTACATTTGCGTGACTACATCTCGAATGCTTTATGAATGCGTTTATGCCCTAGTGGTCCCTAACTAACAATGGTAATTCAGGATGCATACTCATTACACATGCATGGTGGTCGTCGAAGCATATAGTATATAGATCACATATGAGTATTCCAAACAACACTACGCATGGCAACAGACATACTAAAAATAGCATACAAAGATAATTCACTTATAATACAAGCAAACATAAAGAGATATGACTCTACATGGATGGTATACAACAACACAGATAGTCCAACAACTGAACGGTGTCAATTAACCTTCAACATTCAGATAACCCAAATGGAAAGAAAAAGATTGAATACATTACCGACACATCAAAGGTAAAACCTACTTGAGCGGCAAGAGTAGAATACCTAAAATCATGCCGAGACCCATAATCCTGTAGTACAGTTGAGATAAACACAATAATGGTCCGTAAAAGGAATGTCATAGAAGGGGTTGCAAGATAGACAGGTCATGACAGAGGATCATAAATGGCAGGAAAATCTGAGATAGATGGTCAATACAATGAGGTCCAAAAAGGGACGACAGGTCTAACCCATACTACAAGATAGGCTCCATATAATGGATGGCCTAGATGACATACGAATATCGAGGATGAGCCCCACACTCGTCCTAAAGGTAAATGGACGGTGTGGATGGGATATACACGATATGGTGGTCTTTAATAGTTGGGTACAAGGGTAGGAGGGGTGAGTCATATGAGTATACAACAAGCTGAGTTACCAGGATCAATCAACATGGTGAGTCAACAAGGTGAGTCAATAAGATAGGTTGACAAGGCGGGTCAACATGGTGAGTTAACAAGGTAAATTGACAAGACGGTTCAATAGGGTGAGTTTAAGAAGGTAGCCCTGTGACTTGGATCGAGCGAACTTTAGGGATTCCCATGCATCCAGATCTATATGACCTTTCAATAAGGGTTTACACAACTAACCATCAAGGTGGATCCACGGGATGGACAATGCGGTCATTCGAACACGCACACTAAGGTGGTCCCAAGGCCATCATGTACATAACATGCTAGGGTCCATTCATTTGGATAGTTTGGATCAAGCACAAAATTAAGGCGGTCCTAATTGATGGGCAACATACATATCACGCCATAGTGGCCAACGGCTGACGTGGATAGAACATATGCATAACAAGGTGGACCCGTGGTTGGGGATAACCGCACAAAGGAGTGGGGAAGCCACATACATCAATGGACCCCAACAGTTTGGGATCAACCCGATATTTGTGCTTTCCCACTAAGCAGGTGAGATGGCAACCAAACACCATGGTGGGGCCCGCACACCACACGTGTGGAACCCCACCCATGGCTGGGTGACTTATGAACAGGAAGAATGGCAAATAAACATAATAGATGGGTCCTGTAAAGTTTCCAATGGTAGGCGTTCAATCACCCTTATTTTCTACATGTGGCCCACCCAAAACTGGGCCCACACCCCTGCCAAGAAGAACGACAAGGTATACCCAACATTCATCAAGGTGGGATCCAAAGTTGGGCCCCATCATCTTTGGTTAGATGGATAAATAAACATTACAATGGCCCCAAGGAAGGTTTCAAAGGTGGGCATCAGTGATCACTGTTTCCTACAATGTGGTCCACTTGAGGTTTGTATTTACCTCATTGTGCTGGCCCACGGCCCTAAAATAATATGAAAAAATAGATGGTCGGCATAGATAAAACAGATGCATCGTGGTGGGACCCACAGGGTGGGCCACCTGCTGGGTAGCGTGCCAAAGCACGCTGCTTGGAGCGTGGCACCCAAATGGGCCCCAAGATTTTTGAATCAAACTGATATTTTTGTTTTCCCATTCATCCATATACATGTGATCTTATGAACAGGTTGAATGACAAATAAACATCACTGTAAGGCTGGGAAGGTTACAATGGTGGAGATCATTATTCCCACTGTTTCCCGTGGCATGGTCCACTTGACAATTGGATATGCTTAAATTTTGGGCTCAGCCACTAAAATGAGCTGGAAAAGCATATGGACGTAATATATAAGGCACATACATTCTAGGTGGGCCCAACTGAGTTTTCGATCAAGCTGTTATTTTGTTTTCCCTCTTCCACACGTGTGTGGAATTATGAACATGTTGGATCTCAAATAAACATCATGGTGGGCCGTAGGAAGGGTTCAACGGTAGGGTCACTGTCCTCACTGTTTCCTCTCAAGTGGGGTCCACTGGAGATTTGGATCTGTCTCATTCTTCAGGTCATACCCTAAAATGATCTCCCCAAATGGATGGACGGTGTGGATATAGCACACGCATCATGGTGAGACCCACAGGGTGGCCCACCAGCTGGCACCACGAGCCCAGCGTCCGCGGACGCTGAGAACTCCCATCGCCTTCTCCTTCTTTTTTTTTTTCCGTGGTTTTCGTCTAGTGGGGCCCATAAGAGGATGATCCACCCCATCTATCAGTTTCCCCAGCTCATGGGGTACCCAACGAGCCCAATATTGGGTGTATTACGTGGGCTACTGTTGAACATCAAATTTATACATTGCATTGCCCACTACATGACATTGCATGCATGGTTTTCATGATTAAAAGGCCCATCTAACGCATGTTTTTTGATTGTAGGGATGGGAGCGGACTGCACCCAATTGGAGACCAAAAGGGGCCATTTAGAGCCATTGGATGAAGGTTGAAAGAGGACCAAAGAAAGAAGAAAGCAAGGAGAGGAGAGAGCAGAAGAAAGAGGAGAAAAGAAAGGAAGAAAAATTGAATTGAAGAAGGACTGACCGGTCGTGACCGGTCGGCCAAGGGAGCCAAACTGGTCAAGACCGGTCGGCCACCCCCTCTGATGCACGCTGGACAAATGGACAGAAGGGTCCGACCGGTCTTGACTGGTCGGCCAACAGGTCCACCTCCACATTAAGCTGCTGGACTGAAACAAAAACAGGTCTCACCGGTCGTGACCGGTCAGCCAGCCCAGTCCGACCGGTCTAGACCGGTTGGCTCTGCGTAAACAGAGACCTTTCTAAAATGGGACTCCGAAATTCGCTGCGCACTGCGTAACCTTACGCGGATTCTGGATGTTTCCGACGCAAGGGAGCTTTCCCACTATAAAAGGACACCTAGGGGCTCTTCCTAGGGCATCATAGAAGCTAAGGGACGTGGTTCTAAAGAGGGGAAGCTGTCGTGGAGCGTCTGCAACTCTCTAATTTCCGGTTTTTCTAGTTTTTATGCTTTCTAGTATGAGTTCTAGTTGTAGTATGACAATGCTCGGCTAGAATCTCTCAGCTAAGGCTGAGAGGTGAAGGTTGTAGCTAATTTCATGTTTGATTCAAGTTAATTCAAGTAATTTTCAATTCAAGTTTGGATTTTTCATATTCTAGTTCTTAAGTTGGTAGTTTGAGATGTTTTATGAGAGTTCATGTGCTCCGGACATGAATTCCTTGCAATTCTCTGAGATTATCATATGGTGCTTGTTTAAATTCGAATTATAGTAATCCTTGAGCAGGCCATAGTCCATAAACATGGCTGTTACTCCGAAGGCTATGATTTTGAATTCTACATTGATTGATTGGGACTAGAACTTGGAAGTTCAACTTGAATGGGATTGAATGTGTGTGAATGCTTTATTTTCCAACTAGATGAGAGATAGGACTTCAAATGTAGTTGTGTTCTCTACTTGGATTGATTGGATTGACATGGGATTGCTACAAGTGGATCCTTGAATGCCTTAGTACCTAAAATCACTGATTTTTCATTAAGTTACTATTTTAGTTTAATTACCAAATTGAATCCTATTTTCTTACAAAACTAAGTTGCTAGAATAGTTTGAAAGTTGTTTCTAATTCCCTGTGGATCGACCTCGGTCTTACCAAGTTTTATTACTACATCACAGCCTTACACTTGAGGCGAGCGAACAAGTTTTTGGCGCCGCTACTGGGGAACTTAGATAACGGTTTTCAAATTGTTTTAGTGGCTGTAGAAGTAGAAGTAGATAGGTTTTTCTGATTTTTTCTAGAACTAACAAATTGTTTGGTTTTGTAGGTTTTCTTCTCTAGTTAAAAGCTCATCAGGTGATACCTTTTTAACTTAGCTTTTTTTTACAAATTTCTATTTTCAGATTTCTAGGATTTAGGACTAGTATAGTTTTTGTTGAGTGGTTTATGTCCCGTTGGGAACGTAACCACTCAAATCGTCTCCAATCTGAAGGTGGTTTAGTTGGACCATTGTCAGTCCATAGATGAGTCCGAAATTACCAAGAGCATTGTGAAAGTTTGGGGAGTATGGATCAAACACCTTTAAGGAATCCTCCCCCCCTACTCCAACTACAAACGCAAATCAAGAAGGAGTAGGAGAGAATGAGGTACATAATGTTCCTCCACTGAGATCATTGCGGGATTACCTACAACCTGCCCGTGCCATTACACCCTCTTGTGTGGTTCTACCACCAAACGGGGGAAACATTGACATAAAACCGGGTGTAATTCAACTCTTACCAAAGTTCCATGGGCTAGACTCTGACCGCCCATACTTACACTTGAAAGAATTTGAAGAAGTGGTGGCTACCTTGCAGTACGCCAATGTTTCAGAAGATACCATTAGACTTAAACTTTTTCCCTTTTTATTGAAAGAAAGAGCCAAAGATTGGCTTCACTCTCTTAGACCACATTCGATTGGGTCATGGGTTGAGATGACCCGGGAATTCTTGAAAAAGTTCTTCCCGGCTCATAAAACGAACACCCTTCGAAGAGCCATAATGAATTTCTCGGCTAAAGAGGGTGAATCTTTTTTTCAATGTTGGGAGAGATTTAAGGACCTCCTACTTGTTTGCCCACATCATGGCTATGAGAGTTGGTGAATTATAAATTTTTTCAATGATGGATTAAGTTTCAATATGTGCCAATTCGTGGAGATGATGTGCAATGGCGAGTTTATGAGTAAAAATTCAGATGAGGCTTGGAGTTACTTGGACATGTTGGCTGAAAATGCCCAATCTTGGGACACCTCAGATAAACCCAATAACTCCAAGCCCACTCAAGAGAAAGGAGGGATCTATGTCCTTAAGGAGGAAGACGACGTGAATGCAAGGATAGCCAACCTCACAAGGAAGGTTGAGGCCATGGAACTTAGTAAAAGTGGAGTTCCAAAGTCCAATGAAGCTGTTGAAACCATATGTGGGATTTGCCTCATCGATTTACACAGTACGCAAGATTGTCCCATAATTCCTACATTTCAAGAGGTATTACATGAACATGCAAACGCCACATATGGGTATCAACGGCCGTTCAATGGACCGGTGGGTAATACGTACAATGAGAGTTGGAAGAACCACCCAAATTTTAGTTAGAAGAATGCTCTTACAGGCAATCCTACCAACTCTCAAAGAGGGCCACCCATGCAAAATATGGCCCCACCTCAGTTCTCAATGGAGGATACCTTGAAAGCATTTATACAAGGGCAAACGCAAATCAATCAAACAAATCAGCAAATGTTCCAAGACCTTAAAGTCTCGGTTGATGAGATTAAGGGACGCTTAAATGCTAGGGAAGGGACCTTTCCGGCCCAACCTCAGCCCAATCCAAAGCAAGTACATGAAGTGAGCATCCCTAATCCTTCCAACTAAAACATGGAGCAAGCCAAATCCATCACCACTATTAGAAGTGGTAAACAAATTGACAAATCTATTCCGGTGAAGGCCGATGAGCCTAATGATCCGATAAATTCTGAGGATGAGGATGGATCTAACTTGGCCTTACAAGAACCGGAACACATTTACAAGCCCGTAGCACCATTCCCTTCAAGATTGGTTGCCCCAAAATCTCTTCCAAACTCTCATGATATTCTAGAGATTTTCAGACAAGTCAAGATTAATATCCCTTTGCTTGATGCCATCAAACAAATCCCCTCTTATGCCAAGTTTATAAAGGACCTATGCACAACAAAACGCAAATATAATGTGCAGCAAAAGGCCTTCTTAACTGAGCAAGTGAGTGCCATTCTCACTCAAAAGACCCCCCCAAAATTCAAAGATCCCGGTAGTCCCACCGTCTCATGTATCATTGGAGACTACCGGATTGAGCGTGCCTTGCTAGATTTGGGGGCAAGTGTGAACTTGATCCCATACTCGGTATATGAGCAATTGGGTCTTGGTGAATTAAAACCCACGAAAACCACGTTGCAACTCGTTGATAGATCTATCCGTGTACCAAGGGGGATAGTTGAGGATGTTCTAGTCCAAGTTGATAAATTCTACTACCCGGTAGATTTTATCGTCTTGGACACACAACCGGTTTTGGATGCTAGCACCCAAATACCGGTAATATTAGGCCACCCATTCCTTGCCACATCAAACGCAATCATCAATTGCCGGAATGGGGTGATGCAACTATCTTTTGGAAACATGACACTAGAAGTGAATGTGTTTCACTTGGGCAAAAGACATAGGGATGTCGACGATGATGAGTTCTTCGAGGTAAACATGCTTGAATCTTTTGAAGAAGAAGAACTCCTCCAACTTGAACCACTAGAAAGCTTGGAGACATGCTTAGCACATTTCATGGATTCTGAAGACCCCATCATTAGTGAAATTGTGCAAGCATTGAATATAAAAAGACCGGTAGTTGGTACTAGCCGGTGGAGGCCCTATTTTGAAAAGTTGCCACCAACCACATCAAGGCCTCTACCGTCTAACATCAAACCACCGAAGCTTGACCTTAAACCATTGCCATCTGAGCTTAAATATGTATATTTGGGTCAAGAGGAAACTTTCCCAGTTGTCATTGCCTCTCACCTAGAGAAAGACCAAGAGCTCAAGTTGATTGAGTTACTCAAAGAACATAGGGAAGCCATAGGTTGGACAATAGCGGATCTCAAAGGGATAGATCCTTCGGTTTGCACTCACCGTATACACCTTGAAGAAAATGCAAAAACGACTAGACAACCTCAAAGACGGCTAAATCCAAACACGATGGAGGTTGTCAAAGCCGAGGTGTTAAAGCTATTAGATGTGGGTATCATCTACCCCATCTCAGATAGCCAATGGGTGAGTCCTACCCAAGTTGTCCCCAAGAAATCCGGTATTACCATCATAGAAAACGCCAACAACGAGCTTATACCGACTAGGATGACCACCGGTTGGCGTATGTGCATTGATTATAGGAAGCTCAACACGGTTACTAGGAAAGACCACTTCCCTCTCCCATTTATGGATCAAATTTTGGAGAGGTTAGCAGGCCATTCCTATTATTGCTTCCTAGATGGCTATTCTGGATACAACCAAATTGAGATAGCTCCGGAGGACCAAGAGAAAACCACATTTACATGCCCGTTTGGCACCTTCGCTTACCGAAGAATGCCATTCGGGTTATGTAATGCACCCGCCACATTCCAACGATGCATGTTGAGTATTTTCTCGGACATGGTGGGTGAGTTTCTTGAGGTATTCATGGACGACTTTTCTGTTTTTGGTTGTACGTTTGATAAGTGTCTCAAGCACTTGGAGTTGGTCTTGATGAGGTGTGAGGAGAAGAAACTCGTCTTAAACTGGGAAAAGTGCCATTTCATGGTACAAAGAGGAATAGTCCTTGGACATATCATCTCGTCCAATGGAATAGAGGTAGACCGGACAAAAATTGACATAATTTCCAATCTACCACCACCCAAAAGCATACGCGATGTGCGGTCCTTCCTTGGACACGGCGGTTTCTATAGAAGATTTATAAAGGATTTTAGTCATATCTCAAGGCCTTTATGTAACCTCCTACAAAAGGAAAACCAATTTGAGTGGAGTGCCGAATGTCAATTAGCTTTTTCAAAGCCAAAAGACATGTTGACAACCGCTCCTACTATGCAACCAGCAGATTGGTCCATTCCTTTTGAGTTGATGTGCGATGCGAGCGATTATGCTATTGGGGCGGTGTTAGGCCAAAAGAAGGATAAGAAGCCCCATGTTATCTACTACGCAAGTAGGACCTTGAATCCCGCCCAAGTTAACTATTCGACCACGGAGAAAGAGCTCCTAGCTGTCATTTTTGCCTTGGACAAATTCAGGCCTTACTTAATAGGATCCAAAGTTATTGTTTACATGGATCATGTGGCGCTGAAACACCTTCTTTCTAAGAAGGATGCTAAGCCCCGTTTGCTTAGATGGATCCTACTCCTTCAAGAATTCGACTTGGAGATCAAAGACAAGAAGGGGGTAGAAAATGTGGTGGCGGATCATCTATCCCGCCTAGTCCTACCTAATTCCATTGACGAGTCACCTATTGAGGACTTATTCCCTGATGAGCAACTCTTTGTTGCTATGCATCCACCATGGTACGCTGATATAGCCAATTATCTTTCCACAGGTGCGATGCTGATTCATTGGACTGCGCAGGACAAACGTAAATTTCTAAGGGAAGTGCGCAGATTTTTTTGGGATGAACCTCTATTGTTTAAATATTGCCCAGACCAAATTATAAGGAGATGTGTCCCTGATGATGAACAAAATTCTGTCATCTCCTTTTGTCATGATCAAGCATGTGGGGGTCATTTTTCAGCCAAGAAAACAACTGCAAAAATTCTGCAGTGTGGTTTTTATTGGCCCACGCTATTCAAGGACACCCATGAGTTTTGCAAAGCATGCGAGCGCTGCCAAAAATTAGGAGGATTATCCCGTCGAAATATGATGCCTCTCACCCCAATTCAACATCATGAAGTCTTTGACTGTTGAGGCATCGATTTCATGGGACCATTCCCCTCATCTTTTGGACATGTCTATATTTTGCTTGCCGTAGACTATGTGTCTAAATGGATAGAGGCTATCCCATGTAGAACCAACGATCATCGTACGGTTCTCAAGTTCCTCAAAGAAAACATACTTTCTAGATTTGGGACGCCTCGAGCCATCATTAGTGATGGTGGTTCTCACTTTTGCAATAGACCTTTTGAAGCTTTAATGAAGAAATATGGTATTAGGCATAAAGTGAGTACCCCATACCACCCACAGACAAGTGGGCAAGCTGAAATCTCCAATAGGGAAATCAAACAGATTTTGGAAAAGACGGTGATACAGAATCGCAAGGATTGGTTCCTAAGATTAGATGATGCACTTTGGGCTCACCGTACCACCTACAAGACACCCATTGGAATGTCCCCTTATAGACTTGTCTATGGGAAAGCTTGCCACTTGCCCGTGGAGATAGAACACAAAGCCTATTGGGCAATTCGGGCTTTAAATTTTGACATTGACAAGGCTAGCTCGCTTCGCAAACTTCAATTAAATGAGCTTGATGAAATCCGAAACGATGCATATGAGAACTCGAGAATTTACAAGAGTAAGATGAAGGCCTTCCATGACAAGCACATCTTCAGGAAATCTTTCCATGAAGGACAGAAAGTACTCTTGTATAATTCCCGACTTCATCTTTTTTCGGGAAAATTACGACCTCGATGGACCGGCCCATATATTGTCAACGAAGTTTTTCCTCATGGGGCTGTTGAGATTGAGAATACAGCAAATAGTAACTGTTTTAAAGTTAATGGACAACGCCTTAAACCATTTGTTGAGAAATTTGATTCAGAGGACATGTCCATCACTCTGAATGATCCTATGTATCAGGATGATTAATCTCCTAGTCTGATGGAGGTATAGCATAGGTAGGTTTAGTTTTATTTAGTTTTACTGTTTTAGTTGTTGGGTTGTAGACTTCCATGATCGCTCTCTCAGGTACTATTGTTCTCACTCTCTCATATTTTACCATTGCTCTCATGTTCATGCTCATTGCATATCTTTTTACATTGAGGACAATGCAAGAATTAGTTGGGGGGTGAGATGAGATTCCTCATCTAGCAGTTTGCAACATTTCGAGCTTTATATGCGTAAATTTTTTTAAAATTTTTCTAAAAGAGTTTCCATGCATTCGAGATGATATGAGTATAGGAAGAGGAGATACGAAGTGTGCGACGTTGTAAGTCTTGAATTTCTCCCAACATAATGGTTTTATATGTTAGTTCCCCTATTGTTGTGATTGATAGAAAATTTGAACACTTTTTACACTTAGTTCACGTTACACGATTTTCATGAGTTGAACGGTTTATGTGATTTGTGGATTAGTTAGACTTTGATTTAAAGGTGTTGAGAAACTAAGCCGGGGTATTTTGTCCATCCTTGTCCATGGGAAAATAACGGAAGATATGGATTTTTAAAAAATCCTATCTAAATCAAAAGAAAAAGGAAAAGAAAGGATGAAATCGGGAATGAAGGAAAAATGGTGGAAAATTCCGAAAAGGGCTACCTACTACCAACCGGGGGATGGTTGAACCGTAACCAAAGCCGGAAATGGGACGTAGTGTGAAAGCCGTCAGAAGGACGGTAAGGCAAATTTCTGTCATAGGCTTGTTGTTGCTCTGTGCACCTTAAAATCCTTGGTTTACTTAATCTATGAAGAAGGTAATCCCAGAGACTCATGAGATAAACTTTCGCTATGCACACTGGGTTAGGATTGTTCGAGTTCTTCTATTTATCAATCAATCAGCGGGAATTTCATGTAGGCATTTCTTATGCTTTGAGAGTTTAAGTTTGCAATTTCTATCACTTAGTTTCTCCAAATTTTATACTTATATGTCTTGGAATGGATAGAAACATGGTTTCTGGAAGAGAGTTGGTTTGGAGGTATGAAAGTGTTCAACGTATGTTTTGCTCGGGACTAGCAAAAAGCTGGTTTGGGGGTATGTTGAACCTCAAATTTATACATTGCATTGCCCACTACATGACATCGCATGCATGGTTTTCATGATTAAAAGGCCCATCTAACGCATGTTTTGTGATTGTAGGGATGGGAGCGGACTGCACCCAATTGGAGACCAAAAGGGGCCATTTAGAGCCATTGGATGAAGGTTGTAAGAGGACCAAAGAAAGAAGAAAGCAAGGAGAGGAGAGAGAAGAAGAAAGAGAAGAAAAGAAAGGAAGAAAAATTGAATTGAAGAAGGACCGACCGGTCGTGACCGGTCGGCCAAGGGAGCCAGACCGGTCAAGACCGGTCGGCCACCCCCTCTGATGCACGCTGGACAAATGGACAGAAGGGTCTGACCGGTCTTGACCGGTCGGCCAATAGGTCCACCTCCACATTAAGCTGCTGGACTGAAACAAAAACAGGTCCGACCGGTCATGACCGGTCGGCTCTGCGTAAACAGAGACCTTTCTAAAACGGGACTCCGAAATTCGCTGCGCACTGCGTAACCTTACGCGGATTCTGAATGTTTCCGATGCAAGGGGGCTTTCCCACTATAAAAGGACACCTAGGGGCTCTTCCTAGGGCATCATAGAAGCTAAGGGACGTGGTTCTAAAGAGGGGAAGCTGTCGTGGAGCGTCTGCAACTCTCCAATTTCCGATTTTTCTAGTTTTTATGCTTTCTATTATGAGTTCTAATTGTAGTATGACAATGCTCGGCTAGAATCTCTCAGCTAAGGCTGAGAGGTGAAGCTTGTAGCTAATTTTATGTTTGATTCAAGTTAATTCAAGTAATTTTCAATTCAAGTTTGGATTTTTCATATTCTAGTTCTTAAGTTGGTAGTTTGAGATGTTTTATGAGAGTTCATGTGCTCCGGACATGAATTCCTTACAATTCTCTAAGATTATCATATGGTGCTTGTTTAGATTCGAATTATAGTAATCCTTGAGCAGGCCATAGTCCATAGACATGGCTGTTACTCCGAAGGCTATGATTTTGAATTCTACATTGATTGATTGGGACTAGAACTTGGAAGTTCAACTTGAATGGGATTGAATGTGTGTGAATGCTTTATTTTCCAACTAGATGAGAGATAGGACTTCAAATGTAGTTGTGTTCTCTACTTGGATTGATTGGATTGACATGGGATTGCTACAAGTGGATCCTTGAATGCCTTTGTACCTAAAATCACTAATTTTTCATTAAGTTACTGTTTTAGTTTAATTACCGAATTGAATCCTATTTTCTTGCAAAACTAAGCTGCTGGAATAGTTTGAAAGTTGTTTCTGATTCCCTGTGGATCGACCTCGGTCTTACCGAGTTTTATTACTACATCGTAGCCTTACACTTGAGGTGAGCGAACAGCTACAAATACCAAAGTGGGCTGAGGAAAGCTCGACAGTAGACATCATTATTTCCACTGTTTCCTGTGGTGCAGTCCGCTTAAGATTTGGATCAGTTTCATATTTGGTCCTTGGCCCTAAAATGATCTGGGAAAACAGATAGACTGTGAGGATACAACATAAACATCAAGGTGGGTCCCATGAGTGGGGACCCCACTCCCACGTCGTCCGCTCACTGACGACGCTGGACTGTTCCAGCGTCTCTGACGCTGTGAACGTCCAGCGTCCCCAAACACATTTCTTTTTTTTTCTTCTTTCTGTTTATATCAAGTGGGGCCCACATGAGTATGATCCAATCCATTCATCAGGTTCCCCAACTCATGGGGAGCCCATAGAGTCCAATACTGGACCGGTAAAAACGTTCACAAACATCATGGTAGGCCCAAAAGGTTTCGACAGTGGACATCTTTATCTCCACCATTTTTTATGGTGTGGTCCACCTGAGATCTGGATCACCTTTATTTTTGATGTCCAGCCCTAAAATGGGCTGGAGAAATAGATGGACGGCGTGGATCAATTACATGCATAAAGGTGGGTCCCACGAGTGGGCCCCAATGCTAACGCCCAAATTGGGCTGGGCGCTGCTGGGCAGCAGCGTCCTCTGGACGCTGTCTATCCAGCGGCCTCCTCTTCTCCCCCTTTTTTTATAATTATTATTATTATTATTATTATTATAGTTATGTGGGGCCTATTCATGGATGATCCAGCCCATCCATCTCATTGCCCATCACAAGGTGGGCCCAGGGAAAGAAAATGAAAGGAAAACAAGAAAAGGGGGGGGGGGGGGGAGTTTGCACTCACAATGATGGTTGGACGGTTGGATGGGGTTGGATTGCCGATCGGATGGTCCAGATGATGATTGGGGTCCTCCAAGCTTTGATCTCCTCCTTCAATTCCTCTAACTCTCTCTTTCTCTCTCTTTCTCTCCCTCTAAATCTCTCTCTACTTCTCTCTCTCTCTCAAATCTCTCTTTCTCTCTCCTCTCTCTCTTTCTTACAAATATGGAAATGAGAAGGCCTCCTCTCCCCTACGTATGCACTTGTATAGGTAGAGAGGGGGTGCATGAGGTGATGATGATGATTATGGGAGAGGGCATGGGAGGTATGGATTGGAGTTGACTTTGGAGGTGAGAGAGTGATGGGGTGGGTATGGTGTATGTAGACTAGGGTGATGAGAGGGGTATGGGTGAGGGTGATGGTGATTGATTTGACATTTTGTTGGAATTTGTGCAAGTGGGGCCCACGCCACACGAGTGTTGCACGTCCCACCTCAGATTGCGCAATGGGGCGTGCCGCGCGGTGTTGGAGTCGTGGCGCCCGCGCGGTCGCGAGGGTGCAAGTCTTAGGTCGTTGTGGTACTAAAATAGGGTCATGATGAGAGATCGTCGATCTGGTCAGTTTGGGATGTACCGACATCAAAAACTAAATGTACGGAGGGCAATTCAGGGTACGGGTCTTACAGCTATACCAGAAGGAATCGGAGGAACGGAGTTTCACCAAAGACAGAGAGTAACACCAGAGGAAAGAAGGAAGCAAGGAGAGAGGGAGGATTTTCGTAAACTTCGGATGAAATTTTGAAAACTTCGCAGGCTCCGTATATTTATAAGAAATCATTCCTCAAGATATGGTGACACGCGGCGATCATTCGTTTGGCACAGTAGTTGAACCGACATGGTTATTAATTCCACGGATACGTGGCGGAAGCCTCTTCATTTCCTCCCTGCTGAAAAGCTGTGGAAATCTGATGCTCATTAATGACAGTCCAATCATGTACGGCTTCACCTCCAAGAAAGGCATTAGGCGGTTATGCGTGCCAGTAAGCAAGTCCTTCCCTTAGACTCCTGGACGACAAGGACTTGGGGGGCATCTGTTATATCCAAATTGTAGTGGTCGAAGATAGCGAAGACTCAAGGCTTGCGAGCGCCTTTATGACGGTATTCGACCTACGAGCCCTCATGGTCGAGGCTCGCATATTGGAAAAGTATGGCACGCAACTTCCAAACCACTGAGCCCTTCTGGTCGGGGCTCACATATTGGAAAAGTACGGTATACCCTTTTGAGTATGCGAGCATCTCGATTTGTGGTCGTTGAAAGGTTCTGCATATCAAATATGTGAGAAGTTATCCCTCAGCCTGAGCGTCCTCCGCCTTTTTAGTATCAGCAGCCCATATAGACCGATTTTGGGCTTATCTTTGCTCGTGGTTTCGAACTTCAGGGGATCACCATCAGGGAACGTAATCGGCCAGATGTCTAATTGGACCAGGCCATCCCCTTATCTAAGGATCAACAGGATAAACACCTTATCTTCGGAAATCAGCAGTAATCTTAACGTCTTGCATAACAGATTGGATCACTTGAACCTATATAAATGGGTGGCCTCATAGATGAGACAGGTACACAATCTCTAAGCTGATATCCCGCTGTTTCCTTTTATGACCATGTCCCATCTGACTTAAGCTTCTGAGGGCCAACGGCTGGACGCCGGCCACCCTTAGTTTTCTCTTGTGTTCTTTTAGGTTTGAAAGGAAACAAGCTTGAAGGAAGGTGAATGTCTGGAGGATCCTGTTACTAAATCTGACGTAAAAAAGTCCAAGTCAGAGTAGTGGATTACCCGTAAGGCCGCGCAGACCCAAGGCAGCTAACCACTTTGACAGTCAAGCGAAACAAGTACTCCTGGAGTGATCCGGGAAAGCAACGAGCCAATCAGTCACAACAATAACCTCGTAAGACTATAATGGAAGCAGGGGCTCTACTGTACCTTTCTGTTGTTAGTACCGATCGGGAATGGAAGGTTGTGATTGGGTACCCAAGTTGCAGCTCATGCAGGGACAATCGCAACGTTTTCTCCAAACTCCCATGGTATGTGCGAGTTGTCTATTTCTAGACAATTAACTGACGCATATACAAAGGCAAGCAAAGATTCCAGACCACGATCTATGAATGACCGGGTCAGAAGTGGGTTGTCCACTCGCTTTGACATTCAGTTGCACGTAACCTCTGCCAAAGAGGGGCATCTGTAGACACCCTACCTTCGGCTACAAAGATGGTTGAGATAACTAAATGGATGGAGATCCATACCCCCAAACCCCATGTCCAAACCCAGCCAAACTCACCCTTGTAAGCCCCAATCCATAGCCCAGCTCAAGCCTGAACCTAGCCGACTCACCCCTAAACATCAGTAAAAAAAATCCCTCATAAGAAAAACCAGTCCAAAAATCTCAAAAAAAGTCAAACTTGGTGAGTCAACCCGCTGAGTCAAATCACCGAGTCAACTCACCGGGTCAGTCCAGCCCCTGCACCCAGTCAACTCACCTTGTCAGTCCATCTTTCAAACCCAGTCAACTCACTTAGTTTCAGGCCATAGCTTCGGAGTAGGTCCGAACTTCGAACCAACAGCTTTTCTGCTGGTTTGGGGGCCATAGGCTTCAAAGCTGGAGCAGAGAGTCTGTACGGGCGACCCCCAAGCTTATTTACTATAACTGCCACTGTTCGCAGCTATAAATACCCCTACTCCCCTCCCGTTTCAGGAATCCCTCAACATCCCAGAAAACCCATCGATTTCAAGTCATCTCCACTTCCCTTAGCCCATTCCTCCACTAAGAAGAGCCCAAGTGAGGAGGGTCCAGCCCTGCCTTACCCTGGTTCAAGTCGCCTAAGCTACCTAAATCCTGATCTTAACCGCTCGAAGTAAATCCTTATGATACCTCGGTCCACCCAGTTACTCTCATATCAGCATCATCTCATTCACATCTAGCATAAGCGCAACATTTACTATTCTTCCAACCCCCTGCTTATCATTCCACTGCAAACACTTTGATTGATCAAACACACAGCATGCATCTCACATAAAGCACCTATCAGTTCGAGCATATACTCTAGGCTTGCTTGTTAATGGAAACCTGCCCATCAGAAACTCTTACAGTGTCGACTTACATTTATGCATCATATCATTCATGAGAATGTACAAGGATTAAATCAGACTTTCAAGTATTAGTTCGATTCTGTGAAGTAAAGATCGTACCTCGGTCCGGGTAGAGTGGGTGCCTAACACCTTCCCACCCTGTAACCGTGATCCCTTACCTTGAATCTCTGGCCGCAGATCAAAAAGAGTCATTTTAAATGAAGGAATCTTTGGATTCCTTTCTCTAACATTTCTACAGGGTCTAGCCGACTGTACATTTGAAATAACTGGCCAGTGCCGACTCTGGTCTTATATGAACTCATCTAAACATATCCAGTTTAACACGACAACCGAAAAAGCCTTCAAGAAAGAGGCAAGTCAGTGGCACAATGGCGATTTGCGCATACCCCCTTTTCGAAAGGGAGGGTTGGGAGCATGGAAAGGTGAGCGTCTACGCACCAACAATACATGATGAATTCTATTGTGGAAGACCTCCCCTTGATTGAAAATTCTATTTTTTTGGATGATGAGGTGGTATAACCTAAAATTTCAAAAGATCAACCAATGCTAGATAATGTGCTTACCACTAAATTTGAAGAATTTTCCTTGGAAGACCTTCTCTCTATAGAGGAGGAATTCTTTGCCATTAAAACAGAATTTCTTCAATCATTAAGGGAGGACGAGGACCATTCATCCAACTATATTGAATTTCTAAAGGAATGTTTGACCCACTCCCATGATCTTGATGATGAGATGATTAAGGTGTTGGATAGTTTGTTAGACACGGTGTCGGTGCCTGAAGAACACCATTTCATTGACTTACTCTTTACCACTGTTTGTGGAAACGCCATGCAATTCTGAGATTGTGGAGGAGACAACCTTAACTGAAGAATACTGGATGAATGTCTCTCCACCATCATGGGTCCTTCAACCCATCAAAAATTCTGATTAGGAGGACTCATTTCTAATTATCAATCTCAATCCAGTCAAGAATTTGAGGAGATATCTTTTAGTTGCTCTTATCTCCTCCTTTCATGCATATGGTGCACATTACGATTAGACTTCAATGATGAAAAGCACCCATGTCTACTGTCGAGTAGGACTTTGAATGGTTCTCATGAGAAATTTATTGAAATTCATGAAGATCCTATTCAAATTTGATCATGTAGTCGATCAGACTAATCAAAAGTAGGTAGGTAGGTTAGGATTTATTTTTCTGTATTTAGGATTGAATAAGTCTCATTGAGACAATAAAAGATGCTAGAATTGATCAACTTGCTACCTCAGGTACTCGCGTTCTCACTCTCCTTTGTTTTATGTCATTGCTCTTATGTCTTGCATATTGCATATCTGGTTACATTGAGGACACTGTAAGATTTTAGTTGGGGGTGAGATTCCCAAGATAAATCTATACTATTTTTTATGACATTTCGAGCAATTATGTATAATTTTTTTTTATTTTTTCTAAATTCAAAACTCTTTTGGAAAACTTTATTTCTATGCACTTGGGATGTTATTGTTCGCTTCCCCAAGTGTAGGGTTGCGATGTAGTAATAATCTCGGTAAGACCGAGGTCGATCCACAGGGACTTATGTAAGATTTCACAAACACATCCAAAAGTGTCTATTAAAAGCTAACAATCAGATTTTGTATGGATTTGATTTGAGTAACAAAATTGAATAAAATTGAAGGTAAATAATGATAAAAAGGCACTAGGGGTTCAAGGATCCACTTGCAGCAATCCTTGATGTTCAATCCGCTGTGGTTTCTCACTTTCTCAACTAGAATCGATATTAAGATCTATCTAGTCGGATGATAAAGCTGTTAAACCAAACAATCTGTCATATGTAAGTTCAATGCATAGGATTCACTCAATGTAGGCTGAGCTGAGCATGCTCAATTGCATAGGTTAGTCCCCATTCCAAAAGGTTCAGTTCACAATCATAACCACCCTCAAGTCCTGTCACAAGACAAGGCTAGATCAGGATTTGAACTTGATTCAAATCACATGCACAGTCCATACACATTACAGAAATTCAGAAAAGTAGAACTTTGGTAGGAAGTCCCCACATGAAGATCATGGTACTAGAGCGCACTCCAATTCCTCGGATCATACAGGTCTAGACTAATGCAAACCAATTAAGAATTTAACTAATTCTCCCAAACATCCATGAGTCATCATAAGACTAAGGAAAACAACTTAAAACTTGTATAAACTTCAAACCATAGTTCATAAACATGAATTCCAAACTTAAAACCAACTAAATACGAATTGAAACATCTTAGATTCACTACAAGCTTCACCTCTTAGCCCTAGCTAAGAGGTTTAGCTGCTCATGATCCAAGGAAACATGAAACAACAAAAAAAACTCATAAAAACAGTAAAACAAACTAGAAGGAGTTGTGGAACTCCGAAATCCACTTCTGCCACCTCTAAGCTTGCTTAAACCCTCCTAGGATACCTTAGGAACGATCCCTAGGTGTCCTTTTATAGTAGGGAAGCTCTGCAACTTCAGAAGAATTGAGAATCTGCGTAAGAGTTACGCAGTGCGCAGAGAAAATCGGACTAAAATTAGAAATTTTCGTTTTAATTCACATGGCCGACCGGTCTGGACCGGTCGGACTGGGCTGGCTGACCGGTCACGACCGGTCGTGCCTCAATGGGAAAACAATCCAGTGACCTCTGGAGGAAGAAAAACTTTCTGGCCGACCGGTCTTGACCAGTCGGACTGGCCTAGCCTATCAGTCCAGCGTGCTCAGAATCTGTTGGTTGACCGGTCAAGACCGGTCAGACCATCTCCAGCAACAGTCCAGCGTGTGCACAGGGTCGGCTGACCGGTCAAGACCAGTCTGGCTCCCTTGGCCGACCGGTCTAGACCGGTCGGACTTCTTCTTTCTTCTTTTTCTTCCTTTCTTTCCTCTACTTTCTTCTCTCCTTGCTTCCTTCTTTCTTTGGTGCACCCTGGTCTTCATTCCAATGGTTCTAAATGGGCCTTTTCACCTTCAATTAAGCAGAATTCACTCTCATTCTTGTAATAACAAAACATGCATTTAATTAGCCTTTGAATCATGCAAACCTTGCACAATGAGTGATGAATTGGGGTTAGAATATGCACAATTAAGAGCTCAACACACCCCCCAACCAGCATGTTGCTAGTCCCGAGCAAAACATGCGTGAAACTAATTCCACTCTTCAAAACTCAACTCTCTTTCAGAAACCATCCTTCTATACGTCCTCAGACATACAAGTGTAAGATTCAGAAATATTTAGTGACAGAAATTGAAACCGTAGACCCTCAAGACATGATAAGCATTCATATGAAATTCCCGCTGATTGGTTGATAAACAGAAGAACTTGAACAAATTCAATCTAGTGTGGATATTGAAAATTCATCTCATGAGTTTCTAGGATTATCTTCTTCATAGACCAACCAGACTATAGATCCCAAGGTACATGGAGCCACATCAAGCCAATGATAGGAATTTGCCTTACCGTCCTTCCGACGACTTTCACACTACGTCCCATTTTCGGATTTGGTTACAGGTAGACCATCCCCCGGTTGGTAGTAGGTAGCCCTAATCGGAATTTTCCACCAGTTTTCCATCATTCCCAATTTCATCCTTCCTTTTCCTTAATCTTTTAATTTAGATAGGATTTTTAGAAATCTATATCTTGCATTGTTTTCCCATGGACAAGGATGGACAAAGTACCCCGGCTTGACTTCTCAACACCTTAATTCAAAGTCTAGCTAATCCATAAATCACATAATCCCTTCAACCCATGAAAATCATGTAATGTGGACTAGGTGTAAAAGTGTTTAGATTTTCTATCGATCACAGAATTAGGGGAATTCTCCTATAAAACCATTATGCCAAGAGAAGATCAAGATTTGCAACCGCATACACTTCATATCTCCTCTTCTTATGCTCATATCATCTTGAATGCATAGAACCCAAATTTTCCAAAAGAGTTTTGAATTTTTGAAAAAAATCCAAAATTTTCCACAAAATTGCTCGAAATGTCACAAAAGCTAGTAGATTCATCCAAGTGATCCTACCCCCCCAACCAAATCTTGCATTGTCCTCAATGTAAAAGATGTGCAATAAACAAAACATGAGAGCAATGTGAACATAAACGAGAGTGAGGAGTGAGAGTACCTGAAAAAGTGAAAAGTGGAATTCTTCCTCCTTCTAACAAACCTAAGCAAAGGTAAACAAAAACAACAAAATCCTAATCCTAACTACTCTATACCTCCGTCAGACTAGGAGATCAATCATCCTGATACACATGATCATTCAGAGGTATGGACATACCTTCTGAAGGAAATTTCTCAAAGAACGGCTTTAATCGCTGCCCATTCGCCTTAAAAATGTTGTCGTTCCTCGGATTTAATAGCTCGACAGTCCCATATGGATAGACAGTTTGTACAATGTAGGGACCGGTCCATCGAGAACTCAATTTTCCCGGAAATAGATGTAGGCGAGAATTATACATGAGGACTTTTTGATTGATCATTAATGTCTTGCGAAGAATATTCTTATCATGGAATATCTTCGTCTTGTCCTTGTAAATTCTCGCATTCTCATATGCTTCGTTCCGGATTTCTGCAAGTTCATTCAATTGTAGTTTGCGCAATGAGCTTGCCTTGTCAGAATCAAAATTCATCTTCTTAATTGCCCAATATGCCCTATGTTCCAACTCCACTGGCAAGTGACACGCCTTCCCATAGACAAGTCTATAGGGAGACATTCCAATAGGGGTTTTGAAAGCAGTACGGTAGACCCAAAGCACATCGGTAAGCCGAAGTGACCAATCCTTGCGATCGGGGTTCACCGTTTTCTCTAAAATGTGTTTAATCTCCCTATTGGATATCTCAGCTTGTCCACTAGTTTGTGGGTGATAGGGAGTGCTCACTTTGTGTGTTACGCCATATTTCTTCATTAAGGTTTCAAAAGGGCAATTGCAAAAGTGAGACCCTCCATCACTTATGATGACTCGAGGTGTTCCAAACCGGGAAAGAATATTCTCTTTTAAGAAGCGAATGACCGTTTTATGGTCATTATTCCGGCAAGGGATGGCCTCGACCCATTTGGAAACATAATCAACGGCAAGCAAGATGTATGTGTTTCCAAAAGAAGATGGGAATGGACCCATGAAATCGATGCCCCAACAATAAAAAATTTCGATTATTAAGATGGGATTGAGTGGCATCATATTTCTACGGGAAATTCCTCCTAATTTCAAACAAGGTTCACATGCTTTGCAAAACTCATGTGTGTCTTTGAACATGGTGGGCCAATAGAACCCACATTGCAGAATTTTCACTGTGGTCTTTTTAGCCGAAAAGTGGCCACCACATGCCTGAGAATGACAGAAGGAGATGATACTTTGTTGTTCATCATCTGGCACACATCTCCTTATGATTTGATCGGGACAATACTTGAATAAGTATGGGTCGTCCAATAGGAATTTTCGCACCTCCGTGAAGAATTTATCCTTATCTTGCTTTTTCCAATGTGTAGGAATTGTACCTGTAGCAAGATAGTTAGCAATGTCCACATACCATGGCAATTGGGAAACAGCAAAAAGTTGTTCATCAGGGAACATGTCATTGATCGCGGTCGTTTCAGGGGAATCAGTGAGAACAAGTCGAGAGAGATGGTCAGCTACGACATTTTCTACTCCTTTCTAATCACAGATTTCTATGTCAAATTCCTGGAGTAGAAGGATCCATCTTAACAACCGTGGTTTAGCATCCTTCTTGGATAGAAGGTACTTAAGCACGGCATGGTCAGTGAATATGATTATCTTGGATCCAATCAAGTAGGACCTAAACTTGTCCAAACCAAAAACTACGGCTAAAAGTTCTTTTTCAGTAGTGGTGTAGTTTGCTTGGGCTGAGTTTAGGGTTCTACTTGCATAGTAGTTGACACATGGCTTTTTCTCTTTTCTTTGGCCTAGCACGGCCCTAATAGCATAGTCGCTAGCATCGTAAATAATCTCAAAAGGAAGGCTCCAATCAGGTGGCTGCATTATGAGGGCACATGTCAACATACCTTTAAGGGTGGTAAAGGCCTTTTGACATTCTTCATTCCACTCGAATGAATTTTCCTTTCGAAGTAGGTTACATAAAGGACGAGAGAGTGAACTGAAGTCCTTTATGAACCTTCTGTAGAATCCTGCGTGTCCCAAAAAGGACCATACATCTCGTATGCTCTTAGGTGGTGGAAGGTTAGAGATAAGATCAATTTTCGCTTTGTCCACCTCGATTCCATTTTGTGAAACGATGTGACCAAGTACAATTCCCTTTTGAACCATGAAGTGACACTTCTCCCAATTCAGCACAAGGTTCTTCTCTTCACATCTTTTCAGCACAGATTTCAAGTGCTCAAGGCACTCATCAAAGCTACAACCAAATACGGAAAAATCATCCATGAAGACTTCGAGAATTGTCCCCACCATATTAGAAAAGATACTCATCATACAACGCTGAAAAGTGGCGGGGGCATTACATAATCCAAATGGCATCCGTCTATAGGCGAAAGTGCCGAATGGACATGTGAATGTAGTCTTTTCTTGGTCTTCACGGGCAATCTCTATTTGGTTGTATCCTGAATAGCCATCAAGGAAGCAAAAGTGGGAATGACCCGCCAACCGTTCTAAAATTTGATCAACAAACAGTAGGGGAAAGTGGTCTTTCCTCGTGACAGTGTTTAGCTTCCTGTAGTCAATGCACATTCTCCAACCGGTAGTGACTCTAGTTGGCACAAGTTCATTATTGACATTGGCTATGATGGTTATTCCGGATTTCTTAGGCACCACTTGAGTTTTGCTCACCCATTGACTATCAGATATTGGGTACATAATACCCACATCCAATAGTTTTACCACTTCGGCCTTAACCACATCCTTCATGTTTGGATTTAGTCGTCTTTGTGGTTGCTGGGATGTCTTCGCATTCTCCTCAAGGTGTATGCGATGAGTACAAATCAGTGGGTCTATGCCTTTGAGATCCGCAATTGACCATCCAATGGCACTCTTGTGCTCTAATAGAGTGGCCATTAGCCTACTCTCTTGTTCCTCATCCAAGTGGGAAGAAATCACCACTGGGTATGTTTCATCTTGACCTAAATAAACATATTTTAGCTCACTTGGTAATGGTTTTAGGTCGAGTGTTGGTGCTTTAATGTTGGATGGGAGGGCCTTGTTCTCGTTTACAGGCAAAGGCTCAAATAGGGCCCTCCATCTTTTATTATCAAGCACCGGCATCACATCTAGAATGGCATCCATCTCTTGTGTTGTGTCATCATTTATCTCATGAGAATGGGCCACACATGCCTCCAAAGGGTCGGAAGATAGTGACAAGGGGACTGTATCTTCCACAAATGATTCAATCATGTTTATTTCGTGGATATCTTCATCAACCTCCCTTGGTTGTTTGCATAAATCAAATATGTTCAGCTCAAGGGTCAGATTTCCAAAGGACATTTGTACAAGTCCATTTCTACAATTGATAATTGCATTTGAAGTAGCTAGAAACGGTCGTCCAAGTATGACGGGAATTTGAGTACCAGTGCCTATCACGGGATGTGTATCCAAGACGATAAAGTCTACCGGGTAGTAGAATTTATCAACTTGGACTAGAACATCCTCAATCATTCCTCTCGGTATACGAATGGATCTATCAGTAAGTTGGAGTGTGGTTTTGGTGGGTTTCAATTCACCTAACCCAAGTTGTTCGTAGACCGAGTATGGAATGAGATTCACACTTGCCCCCAAGTCGAGTAAGGCTTGTTTAATCCGATAGTCTCCTATGATGCATGAGATGGTTGGACTACCCGGATCCTTGTATTTTTGGGGCACCTCTTGTTTGATGATGGCGCTCAAATTCTCAATCAAAAGTACTTTGTTGTGAACATTGTGTTTCCTTTTGACTGTACACAATTCCTTTAGAAATTTGGCATACGATGGTATTTGTTTTATTGCATCCAACAACGGGATGTTGATATTTACCTGCTTGAATACTTCTAAAATTTTCAAATTTTTATCTAAAGGTTTAGGTGAAATCAACCTTTATGGAAACGGAGCAATCGGCTTGTATTGCCTTTCCGGTTCTTTCTCTTGTGGAGTGTTGTTTGAGCTATCATCCTCTTTGGAAATTTTCGGATCCTTTTGCTTTAGGGCCTTCACCGGATTAAATTTGTCAATTTCTTTCCCACTTCTCAAAGTGGTGATAGCTTGAACATGTTCCGTGTAATGGGAGGATGAGCTTGCATTTTGTATCTCAAACTGGGTTCTTGGGTTAGGAAGAGGTTGGGCAAGAACTGTGCCCTTCTCTCTAACACTAAGATGAGATTCAACTCTAGCCATTAATGTTTTCAATTCATTGATGGCTTGGGTTGAATTTTGATTGAATTTCAATTGCTCTTGCATGAACCCATCTATTTTCAGAGAATTTGTCTTATTATACTCAGCTTGGACCGATACGAATGCACCCAACATCTCCTCTAGCGTCACTTTTGGAGTAATGACTAGAGATGGACCTAGTATAGGTTGAGCTTGAGGGATAGGGGTTGCATTCGCAGTGGGTACATTCCTCCAACTGAAGTTGGGATGGTTCTTCCAACTAGCATTAAACGTGTTTGAGGTTGGAGCACCAAATTGTCGTTGATAACTGTTTATGGCATTTGATTGTTCTTGTAAGATGTCCTGAACTGCTGAAATTGTGGGACACTCTTGTGTTGCATGTTGGTTTCAAGCACAAATTCCACAAACCGTTTCAACGTCATTGGAGTTAATCATCTCTCCTTTCCTCAATTCCATGGCTTCGACCTTTCTTGTGAGGCTAGCCACTCGTGCACTTATGCTATCCTCTTCTGATAAGACATACATTCCTCCTTTTTCCTTTTGTTGGCCAGTCTTGGAATTTGTTAGTTTTGATGTATCCCAAGACTGTGCATTCTCAGCCAATTCTTCCAAATAATCCCATGCTTCATCAGCCTCCTTATTCATGAACTCCCCATTACACATCATCTCTACGAATTGACGCATGGGTGAAGTCAGTCCTTCATAGAAAAAGCTTATAACCCGCCAAATTTCGTAGCCATGATGTGGGCATGCGTTTAATAGGTCTTTAAACCTCTCCCAACATTGGAAGAAGGTTTCATCTTCCTTTTGGGCAAAATTCATGATAAGGCGCTTCAACATGTTTGTTTTGTGAGTAGGGAAGAATTTTTTTATGAATTCCCTATGCATATCAGTCCATGCACCAATTGATGTTAGCCTTAATGCACGAAGCCAACCTTTTGTTTTATCTTTAAGAGTAAAAGGAAAGAATTTAAGTCTCACCACATCGTCAGTCACATTAGCAAAGTGCATTGTGGTTATTACCTCATCAAACTCCTTAAGGTGTTGATAGGCACTTTCACTGTCTAATCCATGGAATTTAGGGAGAAGTTGGATCACTCCCGGTTTCAAATCCACATTCCCTGCATTTGGTGGAAATACTATGCATGAGGGAGTGCTCGCTTTTGCTGGTTGCAAGAAGTCACGTAAAGTTCTAGGTCGAGGAACATCCTCAACCACATTCTCCCCGTTTCAGTTTGGTTTTAGCCCTGATTAGGATTGGCCATTGGATTAGGTTGGTTTACAGCTATATTTTCAGACAAAATTGGAGAGTCTAGATGTCTCCTAGCACGTGGCTCTCTGTCAATTCCTTCTACTATCTGTTCGCTTCCCCAAGTGTAGGGTTGCGATGTAGTAATAAACTCGGTAAGACCGAGGTCGATCCACAGGGAAGGAAGTAAACAATTCCAATTATCCTAATAACTAGAATCAAAGAGGTTTGTGAAATTGATTTTTAACATAAAATAGAAAATCTAATAATGAAAAGATAACTAGAGCATCAAGGATCCACTTATAGCTCTTCTTAGATGCATAATTCGCTATGGTTTCTTACTCTCTCAACTAGAATCGATATTCAAATCTATCTAGTCGGATGATAAAGATGTTAAACCAAACAGTCTGTAATATGTAAGTTCCATGCATCAAATTCACTCAATGTAGGCTGATCTGAGCATGCTCAATTGCATAGGTCATTCCCCTTTTCTATAAGTCCAGTTCACAATCATAACCATCCTCAAGTCCTCTCACAAGACAAGGCTAGATCATGATTTGAACTAGATTCAAATTACATGCACAGTCATTACATATTCCAGAAAATCAACAAAAATAGAACTTTGGTAGGAAGTCCCTTCATGAAGAGCTTAGTACTAGAGCGCACTCCGATTCCTCGGATCATACAGGTCTAGACCGTTGCAAACGAATTAAGAAACTAAGTAATTCATCCAAACATCCATGAGTCATCACAAGACTAAGAAAAATTACTTAAAAACTTGTATAAACTTCAAACCAGAGTTCATAATCATGAATTCCATACTTAAAACCAATAAAACGAATTAAACAATCTAAGAAAACTATAAGGTTCACCTCTTAGCTCTAGCTAGGAGATTAGCTAATGAAAAGCATATTAAAAATAAAACTAGAACTAAGAAAAGGAAGAAAAACTAGCTGGAGGAGGCTAGGAAGCCTCCTATGACTTGAACTCCTTGCTCCCCACGTCCTTGGTTGCCCTGGAATAGAAGAGAGCACCTCCTTTTATAGTGTAGCACTAGTACAGCAACATAGCAGAATTTGTTTCGCTTGGTACGGCTTAACCAATGGTCGGATTGCCTTCAAATTTGATTTGTAGCTTCTTTGTAATGTGATCTTCCTCATAGATGATTTATATTTCCAAGATTATCCTCTGAATGGGCCCACCAATCACATCACTGACTGCCTCTCAAAATCGCGCACTTCGGGTACCTTCAGAACCAGTCATCTTGCTTTCAACGCTCCGGAGTGTACAGGGGTCGGATTGATCTCAAATTTTGAACATGAGTAGAAAACTTCCTCCTCTACATGATAGGTGGATTACATTGTCCAAAACGATCTCAGAATATGGTCCGAAAATTAGAACAATTAGGGCTTTTATAAACTCTGCGCAGTTGGAGCTTTCTGGATGGTCCATCTTTCTTCAACCGGTACGATCAAACCACACACCCTTTTGATCTGAAATTTTTGTGGTTATTCATATATGGATGTGATCTAAAAGATGGTCAAAGTAGATTTTTCATATCCTCAATGATGGGCCACCTGGACCGGCCCAGAGTGGAACAGCGAAATCTGGAACTTTCTGGACAGTTCGTATTGTTTTGGTCACCACGATCAATCCGTAACTCCGATCGACACGAAACCACTTGGGTTAGTTCGGCGTCGAGTACCTCTCCGACATGGATGTGTTGGATTTCCAAATATCATCAAGATCAGCCCAGAAAACTGGTCTGAAAAACCAGGTGCGGGAATACATTGCTGTTTTAGAATCTGGAATCTGAAACTTGCATGGCCGACCGGTCACGACCGGTCGGACAGGGCTGGCCGACCGGTCACGACCGGTCTGGCCTTCTTTGGCATTACTCCAGCAAGCATGGCCGACCGGTCAAGACCGGTCGGGCTTGTTTGGCCGACCGGTCAAGACCGGTCGGTCTCTTTTTCTTCTTGTTTTCTTCCTTTCTTTCTTCTATTTTCTTCTTTCTTTGCTTCTTTCTTTGCTTCCTTCTTCCTTCGGCCCTCCTTGGGTCTTCATCCAAGGTTCTAAATCAGCTCTTTTGGTCATCAATTGGGCAAAGTAACTCTCATTCCTACAACCACAAAACATGTATTTGATTAGTCTTTAAATTATGAAAACCATGCATAATGAGTGATGAATTGGGGTTAAAATATGCACAATTAAGAGCTCAACACTATCCCCCCTTCACTTATGAGTCGGTTATTGGAATCCCTAGCCCATTGTGGCATGCAAAACCAAAAATATGAAACAAAGAGAAAGAAGAATTCTTCCTCCCTTTCTTTGCTCTTCTCTAAGACCGAAGCACAAGGTGTCTTGCAATGACTAAGCCAGAAGCAAGGATAGAGACCGATTTCTCCTGGTCAATAGGGGTTCAAAGAACTCCCCACCCACTCTTTGAATCTTTTGAGAAAAAGTGCAGAGAAAGGAGAAAGAGGAGTAGAAGTGAGAAAAGAAATCTCTGAGCACAAGGTGATCCAAGACGGCAGAGCCGACCAATAGGAATCCAGGTGGCACAAGGCCGACCTTTTAGAGATCCAAAAGGAGTCTCCACCCACTCTACAAGAGATCAATATGATAGGAATAAATAGGAGAAGGAGAAGAGTAAGGTTTAAAAAGATAGAACCTGATTCGGCACTTGAAATCCTTGTATCTTCTTCAGCTTCCTAGAAATCCCTGAAAAGAAAAATCAAATAAACAAGCTAAGTTAGTCCTAAAATTCTAAAAATCCTAAATAGATACAAATTTTAGAAATTTGTGAAAAACCGTCAAAGTCCCCGGCAATGGCGCCAAAAAACTTGTTCGCTTCCCCAAGTGTAGGGTTGCGATGTAGTAATAATTTCGGTAAGACCGAGGCCGATCCACATGGATTTATGTAAGATTTCACAAACACATCCAAAAGTGTTTATTAAAAGCTAACAATCAGATTTTGTATGGATTTGATTTGAGTAACAAAATTGAATAAAATTGAAGGTAAATAATGATAAAAAGGCACTAGGGGTTCAAGGATCCACTTGCAGCAATCCTTGATGTTCAATCCGCTGTGGTTTCTCACTTTCTCAACTAGAATCGATATTAAGATCTATCTAGTCGGATGATAAAGCTGTTAAACCAAACAATCTGTCATATGTAAGTTCAATGCATAGGATTCACTCATTGTAGGCTTAGCTGAGCATGCTCAATTGCATATGTCAGTCCCCATTCCAAAAGGTTCAGTTCACAATCATAACCACCCTCAAGTCCTGTCACAAGACAAGGCTAGATCAGGATTTGAACTTGATTCAAATCACATGCACAGTCCATACACATTACAGAAATTCAGAAAAGTAGAACTTTGGTAGGAAGTCCCCACATGAAGATCATAGTACTAAAGCGCACTCCAATTCCTCGGATCATACAGGTCTAGACTAATGCAAACCAATGAAGAATTTAACTAATTCTCCCAAACATCAATGAGTCATCATAAGACTAAGGAAAACAACTTAAAACTTGTATAAACTTCAAACCATAGTTCATAAACATGAATTCCAAACTTAAAACCAACTAAAAACGAATTGAAACATCTTAGATTCACTACAAGCTTCACCTCTTAGCCCTAGCTAAGAGGTTTAGCTGCTCATGATCCAAGGAAACATGAAACAACAAAAAAAACTCATAAAAACAGTAAAACAAACTAGAAGGAGTTGTGGAACTCCGAAATCCACTTCCGCCACCTCCAAGCTTGCTTAAACCCTCCTAAGATACCCCAGGAACGATCCCTAGGTGTCCGTTTATAGTAGGGAAGCTCCGCAACTTCAGAAGAATCGAGAATCTGCGTAAGAGTTACGCAGTGCGCAGAGAAAATTGGACTGAAATTAGAAATTTCCGTTTTAATTCACATGGCCGACCGGTCACGACCGGTCGTGCCTCAATGGGAAAATAGTCCAGCGACCTCTGGAGGAAGAAAAACTCTCTGGCCGACCGGTCTTGACCGGTCGGACTAGCCTAGCCTATCAGTCCAGCGTGCTCAGAATCTGTTGGCCGACCGGTCAAGACCGGTCAGACCATCTTCAGCAACAGTCCAGCGTGTGCACAGGGTCGGCTGACCGGTCAAGACCGGTCTGGCTCCCTTGGCCGACCGGTCTAGACTGGTCGGACTTCTTCTTTCTTCTTTTTCTTCCTTTCTTTCCTCTACTTTCTTCTCCTCCTTGCTTCCTTCTTTCTTTGGTGCACCTTGGTCTTCATTCCATTGGTTCTAAATGGGCCTTTTCACCTTCAATTAAGCAGAATTTACTCTCATTCCTGTAATAACAAAACATGCATTTAATTAGCCTTTGAATCATGCAAACCTTGCACAATTAGTGATGAATTATGGTTAGAATATCCACAATTAAGAGCTCAACAGTTATGAGTATGGAAAAGAAGATAGATGAAGCGATTGCCTATAACACGATAATTTTCTATATGAATTCCCCTATTGAGTTGATCGATGAAAAATTTGAACACTTTTGAGTCTAGTTCACATTACACGATTCTTAAGATTTGAAGGGATTATGTAGATTTATAAATTGGCTAAACTGAGATTTAACGTGTTGAGGAACCAAGCTGGGGAATTTTGTCCATCCTTGTTCATGTGAAATAAGAGAAAAGAACGAAAGATATGGATTTCTAAAAATCCTATCTAATGTATACGAAAAAGAGAATGAAAAATTGATCATATTGAATATATTTTTGTGAAAAACAACTAGGGGATGGTCTACCCGTAACCAAAGCTGGAACTGAGAAGTAGTGTGAAAGTCGTCGAAGGAACAGTAAGGTAAATTCTTGTCATGGGCATGTGATTGATCTGTAAACTTTTAGATTTTCAGTTTCGCCAGTCTGTAAAGAAGGTAGTCTTGGAAATTCATGAGATGAACTTTCACCGTGCACATTAGACCGCACTTGTTCGGATTCTTCTATTTATCAATCAATCGGTGGGGATTCCATGTGAAACACTTATTATGTTTAGGAAGTTTAAGATTTTATATTCTTTCACTTGGTTTCTCTGAATTTTGTACTTGTATGACTTGAAGTTTATAGAAGTATAGTTTCTAAAAGAGAGTTGGATTTTGGAGATTTGGATTTGTTTCACGCATATTTTGGTCAGGACTAGAAAAAGCTGGTTGGGGGGGATTGAGCCATGAATATTACATATTCTAACCCCTTTTCATAATCACATTACGCATGTTTTCTATGACAAAAGACCTATCTAACACATGATTTTGTGATTGTAGGAATGAGAGAGTGATTGCATGTTTTCTATGCCTAAAGGACCCTTTCTAACACCCTTGAAGATCAAAGGAAAGGAAGAACAAAGGAGAGAAGAAGAGAGGAAAGAAGAAAGGGAAGGAAAGAATGAAAATTTAGCACATTGGAGGGTCTGACCGATCTTAACTGGTCGGACAGCAAGGCAGCCACCTCCAGAGCTCACTAGATCAGCCCACAGACAGGTTAGACCGGTTAAGACCGATCGGCCATGCACTTTTTGATTTTCAAATTTCAAACCGCAGTTATTCCCGTTTTTGGATTTTTGGCCCAGTTCATGGGGCCCATCTTGATGATTATTACAAATCCAATCCGGCCATATTGAAGATTAGCTCGACGCCAAAAAAATCAAAGTGGTTTCGTGTCGATCGAAGCTACAGATTGACTGTGGCGGCCAAAACACTATAAACTATTCAAAAAGTTTCCTGATTCCACTGCTCAACTCTCGAATGGTCCGGGTGGCCCATCATTGATGATATGAAGAATCTAATCTGACCATCTTCTAGAACACATCTATATATAAATAACCACAAAGTTTCAAGTCAAAAGGATGTATGGTTTGATCGTACTGATTGAACAAAGATGGACCATCCAGAAAAATTTCAACTGCGCAGATTTTATAAAAGCCCTAAGTATTATAACTTTGACACCCAATTTTGGAAGCGATTTGGAAAATCTAATCCATCTATCACCTAGAGGAGGAAGGTTTCTACTAATGTTCAAAATTTGAGATCAATCCGACCTCTGTACACTCCGTAGCGTTGAAAGCAAGATGACTGGTTCTGGAGGTACCCGAATTGCACGATTTTGAGAGGCAGTTACTGATCTGATTGGTGGGCCCATTCAGAAGATAATATTGGAAATCTAAACCATCTATAAGGAACAAGTTTTAGGGAAGCTACACTCAAATTTGAAGGTAATCTGATGATCAATTAAGTTGTACGAAGCGAAACAAAATCTGTTATGTTGCTGTATCTTACTGTATTATAAAAGGAGGTGGTCTCTTCTCTTTTAAGGAAGTCAAGGATGTGGGAAGTAATGAATTCAAGTCCTAGCCTCCTACAGCTAGTTTTTCTTCCTTTTTTTAGTTCTAGTTTTTCTATGTTTTCTTCTAGTTAACTCTCAACTAAAGCTGAGAGGTGAATCTTCTTAATTTTTAATCATGCTTTGATACATTGATTTCGGTTTATGCTTTAAGTATTGAACAATTCATAATGGTTTAAATAAAGTTGATAGTTTTAGATGATTTAAGGAGTTTGAGTGCCATGTACATGAGTTCTTGTTGGATTTCTAAGATTAATCAGATTGGTTTATGGGTTGTTGATTTATGGAAGCTTTTTATTCGAGTTTTCCATGGATCAAAATAATGGAATCTCTATTAGAACTATGATGGAAAGTTTATGTATCTTTTGTAGAATCTGAGATAAGTTTGTTGCTTATCGAAGTTGGTTTGATTAGAGTTTAAATCATTAGTCGTAGTCAAGTCTAGTGACAGAATTTGATGAAAGTTATGGTTGTAAATCTCAACTAGATTGGAAAGAGGCTTGGCTTAAATAATTAAGTGTGCCCAAGGCCTGAGCTTGATTAAGGGAATCAAATCAGTAAATACCCATTTATTTCAGATTATTTATGTGCTTTGATTATTATATCTCCCAGCTGGATAGAGATAGAACTTCGATTCCAGTTGTGATAGGGTCGAATCATTGGATTGAGCATGATTATGACTAGAAATGGATCCTTGATGCTCTAGTCTCCTTTATTTATCAGATTTTCCTATTTTATGTTCAAATTATGTTTTCCTAAACTTCTTAGATTCTAGTTATTAGAATAGGGGAATTGTTTACCTCGTTCCCTGTGGATCGACCTCGATCTAGCCGAGAATTATTACTACATCGAAGCTTTGCACTTGATGTGAGCGAACAACAGTTTCTATATCGACGCATTCCTTGCTGGCACCCGACGGCCGATGAGGATGAGCTAGATGTCCTTGGGGATGCTGATTCTTCACCTGGTTCATATGAACCCTTCGAGAAGCGTCCATTTATCGATTATGGCTTCCTCTTGGCCACTCATGGCCACTTGCTGTCCAAGATTTTTGCACTTTGATATCATTGTGAGATGATTTTGAGGGGATTTGTCGTCAATTAGAGGTTGTCTGATGAGGAGACGGCGATCCATAGCCTTGAAAGAGATGAGCTGCATTACCTGCGTATGGAGGTGAGCAAGCTGAAAGTGAGGCTATTTCATTATGAGTCAGAGGACTTACTTTACACGGCTTTTGAGTAGGGTAGAGATTGATTTTCTACCTTTGAGGATTGTATCGGCCATCTGTACGTCCCATTTTGCATGGTACATGACTGCCTATGATGCATTTTTTTTATTTTTTTGAAAAAAATGATATGATATATGTAAAGGAAATGTGATGTATTAATCGAAAGAAAAAACGTTTTGAGAATTTATTGTGCCATGAGTTGTCTTATGAGTATGTGTGTGGATTTTGTGTCGGGACATAGGAATCAGTACTGAGGCTCGGCCAATGCTTTGACCGATGTTTCTTGGGGTATCCCTTTGGTTCCCTAGAGGTGTAGGTAGTTGAAACTATTGCTTTTTGAGAATTTTGGTGGAGCTCTTGTCCCTGATTGTACTTCTTCTTGTTCTTGACCTGGGACTACTGTTGAGCCTCGAATTTATACATGTCATAGCCCATTACATCACATTATATACATGGTTTCAAGTTTAAAGACTAATCTAATACATGTTTTTGTAATTATAGGAATGAGAGAAGATTTCACCAATTCATGGTTAAAAGAGTCACTTTGTATGCATTGAAGATCAATAGAACAAGTGTCAAAGAATGGTGAAGAAAGAGAGGAGAAAGAGAAGAAGAAAGAAAGAAGAAAAATGAAGAAAATAGAAGGCCCGACCGGTCAAGACCGGTCGACCAACAGGTAGTCAGCTCCCTGGACTGACAAAAGACAGGTCAAGACCGGTCGGCCAGCCCAGTCCGACCGGTCAAGACTGGTCGGCCACATGCAAACAGGGAATTGAAGCTTCTAATTCCGGATTTTGGGTTTCCTAAGTGCTGGAGGACTCCGTAGTTCCGCGTTTCTTCCAAGTCGGTGACGCCTCTAAACTATAAAAGGACACTTATAGCCTCTTCCTAACCCATCTACCAACGTGGGGAGCAAAGAGATCAAGACCTAGGAGGCTTCCTAGCCTCATACAACTAGTTTTCTTCTTCTTCTAGTTCTAGTTTCTAGTTTTTAATGCTTTCTTCTAGTTAACCTCTTAGCTAGAGCTAAGAGGTGAAGTTTGTAGTTTGTTTCAATGCTTTAATTCGTTCTTTCTAGTACCCATTACTTTAATTATGGATTTTCAAGTTCTAGTTTGAATAAAGTTTGGTATTTTAGAAGTTTTGTGAGAGTTTGTGTGCTCCGGACATGAGTTCCTTATAATTCTCTGAGATTACCATGATTGGGTTGTTTGAATTCGAATTGTAGTAACCCTTGAGCATGCCATAGTCTCTTGGCATGGCTGTTACTCCGAAGGCTACAAGTTCAAGTTCTATGTGCTTTATTAGAACTAGAAATCTGATTTCCATATTAAGTGGGACTATTTATGCTTGAATGTTATATTCTCCAATTAAATGAGAGATAAGACTTTGATTCTAATTGTGTTGTGCTTGGATGAATGGATTGTTATTGAACTACTATAAGTGGATCCTTGATGCTCTAGTTCTTCTTATTTTCAGATTTTCTTATTTCATGTGAAAAATTAGTTTCCTAAACTTCTTAGATTCTAGTTATTAGAGTAGTTGGAATTGTCTACCTCTTTCCCTGTGGATCGACCTCGGTCTTACTGAGATTTATTACTACATTGCAGCCTTACACTTAAGGTGAGCGAACAAGTTTTTGGCGCCGTTGCAGGGGAAAAGGTTAAACGGTTCTATTTGTTTTAGTAGCTATAGAGTAGTTTTAGTTAGGTAGGATTTTCAGTTTTTATATAAGTAGATTTTCTAATTTTTTTTTAGATTACTAATAAATTTTTGTTTGATTTTGTAGGACATTGTTGCTGACATAGATCTCACTCTATTAGGTAACATCTCCCCATCTCTCTTCTTTTTGTTCTTTTTTTTCTAGATTAGGGTAGTTTCCAATTCCTTAAAATTTCATCATGTATGATTGGACGAATGGTGCGTACAAGTACCTTTTGGAGGATGAGACATCGGATTGGGGGACCCTAACTCATTGTGATCGGGATCCCTCCAAGCATGAGTGTTTTTCTGAAATTCAAAGAACCTCCACTATCCCCCCACGTACGACGATGCGTGAATACATTAATGAAAGCAATACACATGTTGAGACACGACGTAAGACGATGGGGGAATACTGGAACGAAGCAAAATTGAATAATGATCATCCGGGGAAAACATTACGTGATTACCGGATTGAAAATAACATGAGTGTTCCATCGGTTATGGTAGGAGGTGTGCAACAACAAAAGGAACTGGTGAATAGTAGCCAACCGGTTATGACAATGCGTGATCACTTGTATGGATAAGCCTATCAACCATCATATAACTCTTCATCCTACAATGCGTACGGTCTTAATTGGGAAAACCACCATTCTCCTTGTTCAAGGGAAGAACCAACCGTGGTTATTAACAATCACCCTAAAATATCTTTTTCTTGTGATGACATATATACACAAATAGTTGAGGAAATATGTAAAGAGTATGTAGATGAACAATCAAATCAAGCTTACTCGCCATCTTGTGAAGACGTTGAGCCCGAAATTGGAGGCATGAAATCAATCCCCTTTAATGAGGAGGATGGGGCTACCCAAGTCCCACCTTCTTTGGATTTAATGAATAGACTTTTAGAGGAGATTGATCTCGATGATCCCAATGTCATCATCAATTATGGTGAGTCCACTATCTCTTTTGGATGCTTTGAACTTAATGATGAAGAGATTTCAATGATAGTTGACGAACCCGAGGAAACCATAAAATTTGAAAGCGGTAGTGGGGTTGCCTACAATGGGGGTTTAATGGATGCTTATGAACCTATGGTTTCTTTTTCCAAGGGGCATAATGATTATGAGTCTCTAGAGGATATGCATGCTAGAGAGATGGCTGAAGTCGATCTTTTTTAGTCCTTCCACTAACAACACATGCCAAATTCTATTATGATAGACCTCCCTTTGATTGAAATTTTTTTTCCTTTGGATGATGAGGTGACACAATCTGAAATTTTAAAAGATCAACCAATGTTAGATGATGTGCTTACCACTAAATCTGAAAATTTTTCCTTGGAAGACCTCTCTATAGAGGAGGAATTCCTTACCATTGAAACAGAATTTCTTCAATCATTAAGGGAGGACAAGGACCCTTCATCCGACTATCTCGATTTACTAGAGGAATGCTTGGCCCACTCTTATGATCTTGATGATGAGATGATTAAGGAGTTGGATATTTTGTTAGACATAGTGTCAGTGCTTAAAGAACACATTTTCACTGATTTACACTCTTTACCATTGTTTGTGAAAGCACCGTACAATTCTGAAATTGTAGAGGAGACAACTTTAACCAATGAAAGCTTGACGAATGTCTCTCCACCATCATGGGTCCTTCAGTCCATTGAAAATTCTAATTGGGAGGACCCGTTTTTAATCGATCATAACCCATATCAGAATTTGAAGAGATATCTTTTTGCTGCTCTTATCTCCTCCTTTTATGCATGTGGTGCACAATACGATTGGACTTCAATGATAAGAAGCACACATGTTTACTGTCGAGCAGGACTTTGGATGGTCCTCATGAGAAATCTATTGAAATTCATGAAGATCCTGCTCAAATTTTATCATGTAGTCGATCGGACTAATCAAAGGTAGGTAGGTAGGTTAGGACTTATTTTTCTACAATTAAGATTGAATAAGTCTCATCGAGACAATGGAAGATACTAGAATTGATCAACTTGCTACCCCAGGTACTCTCGTTCTCACTCTCCCTTATTTTATTTCATTGCTCTCATGTCTTGCATACTGCATATCTTTTTACATTGAGGACAATGTAAGATTTTGGTTGGGGGTGAGATTCCTTATATGAATCTACTAGCTTTTTTGACATTTCGAGCAATCATGTAGAAATTTTTTTATTTTTCTAAAATTCAAAACTCTTTTAGAAAACTTTGTTTCTATACATTCGGGATGATACGAGTATAAGAAAAGGAGATACGAAGTGAGTGATGTTGCAAGTCTTGAATTACTCTTAATATAATGGTTTTATATGTGAATTCTCCTATTTATATGATTGATAGAAAATTTGAACACTTTTATACCTAGTTCACATTACACGATTTTCATGATTTGAAAGGATTATGTGATTTGTGGATTGGTTAGGCTTAGATTTGAGGTGTTGAGGAACCAAGCCGGGGTACTTTGTCCATCCTTGTCCATGGAAAAATAACAAAAGATATGGATTTCTAAAAATCCTATCTAATTTAAAAGAAAAAGGAAAAGGAATGATGAAAATTGGGAATGATGGAAAACATGATGGAAATTTTTGAAAAGGGCTACCTATTACCAACCGGGGGATGGTTTACCCATAACCAAAGCCGAAAATGGGACGTAGTGTGAAAGTCGTCGGAACGACGGTAAGGAAAATTCCTGCCATAGGCTTGTTGTTGCTCTGTACACCTTGAGATATGTAGTTTAGTTGATCTATAGAGAAGATAATCCCAGAAACTCATGAGATGAACTTTCACTATGCACACTAGGTTGAATTTGTTCGAGTTCTTCTATTTATCGATCAATCAGCGGGAATTTCATATGGACACTTATTGTGTTTTGAGAGTTTAAGGTTTCAACTTCTATCTCCTAATTTTTCTGAATTTTACACTTATATGTCTTGGAATGGATGAAAGCATAGTTTCTGAAGGAGAGTTGGTTTTTGGAGGATTGAACTTGTTTCACGCATGTTTTGCTCGGGACTAACAAAAAGCTGGTTGGGGGGTGTGTTGAGCCTCCAATTTATACATGTCATAGCCCATTACATTACATTATATGCATGGTTTTCATGTTTAAAGACTAATCTAATACATGGTTAAAAGAGTCACTTCGTATGCATTGAAGATCAATAGAACAAGTGCCAAAGAATGGTGAAGAAAGAGAGGAGAAAGAGAAGAAGAAAGAAAGAAGAAAAATGAAGAAAGAAAGAAGGAAAATGAAGAAAATAAAAGGCCCGACCGGTCAAGACCGGTCGGCCAATAGGTAGTCAGCTCCCTGGACTGACAAAAGAGGGGTCAAGACCGGTCGTCCAGCCCAGTCCGACCGATTAAGATTGGTCGGCCACATGCAAACAAGGAATTTAAGCTTCGAAATTTGGATTTTGGGTTTCCAAAGTGCGGGAGGACTCCGTAGTTCCGCGTTTCTTCCAAGTCGGTGACGCCTCTAAGCTATCAAAGGACACCTACAGCCTCTTCCTAACCCATCTAGCAACATGGGGGTAAAGAGATCAAGACCTAAGAGGTTTCCTAGCCTCCTACAACTAGTTTTCTTCTTCTTCTAGTTCTATTTTCTAGTTTTTAATGCTTTCTTCTAGTTAACCTCTTAGCTAGAGCTAAGAGGTGAAGTTTGTAGTTTGTTTTAATGCTTTAATTTGTTTTTTCAAGTACCCATTACTTTAATTATGAATTTTCAAGTTCTAGTTTGAATAAAGTTTGGTTTTTTAAAAGTTTTGTGAGAGTTTGTGTGCTTCGGACATGAGTTCCTTGCAATTCTCTGAGATTACCATGATTGGGTTGTTTGAATTCGAATTGTAGTAACCCTTGAGCATGCCATAGTCTCTTGGCATGGCTGTTACTCCAAAGGCTACAAGTTCAAGTTCTATGTGCTTCATTAGAACTAGAAATCTAATTTTCGTATTAAGTGAGACTGTTTGTGCTTGAATGTTATATTCTCCAATTAGATGAGAGATAGGACTTTGATTCTAATTGTGTTGTGCTTGGATGGATGGATTGTTATTGAACTACTACAAGTGGATCCTTGATGCTCTAGTTCTTCTTATTTTCAGATTTTCCTATTTCATATGAAAAACTATTTTCCTAAACTTCTTAGATTCTAGTTATTAGTGTAGTTGGAATTGTCTACCTCTTTCTCTGTGGATCGACCTCGGTCTTACCGAGATTTATTACTACATCGCAGCCTTACACTTGAAGCGAGCGAACAACTTCCTGAGCTGATCTAGATTACCTTGCCTCTTGGTACCTATACTTTTTATTTTTATTTTTATTTTTCTTTTTGAGTCATTTTTGCCTATAGCGCTCTTTCGAGTTTTCACTACAACAGGCTTTTCCCGTCATTTTTGCCCGTGGCGCCCTTTTAGGTTTTCACCACAGTTGGCTTTTCCTGTCATTTTTGCCCTTGGCGCCTTTCAGATTTTCACCATGTCCCGAGTATTTGATCTTGCCTGCCCCTTGACAGCTATGTTGTTTTTACCCTCGGTGCCTTTTCGGATTTTCACCGAGTTCGCTGTGTGCTCACTGTGTTTACTCGGAGTGCCCTTTCGGGTTTTCACCCCGCCCTCTTTGTTTAGGCACACACTTTTTTCTCTTTTTTTTTAATTTTTTTTATTGGATAACTGTGGCGGCCGGAGGTCGAAAATCCGTCATCATCGGCTGATGATAGTCTTTTTAGCCCTTATCCTGAGTTACGATGGTAGAGCTGTCGGTCTTAGCTATAGACCTTCCTGAGGTGGGTGGATGAATGAATGTATTTTTTTTCGGGTCAATTTTTTCTTGGGTGCCTTATTTTTTGCTTCCTTATTTCTCTTTTTTGTTCTTTTTCTCTTTCTTTTTTCTTTTGTTTTCTCTTAAAACCCCTTTATTAGAATACTTGTTGGTGGATGGAAAGGATTTCTCAGAGGTCCTAGCTTCGTCCCCTTGACTTCAGCTCTACTAATGTAATTCTTGATAAAGTTAGAATGACTCACCCGTGAAAGATCTTTACTTTGTCGACGTTGATTGGCTTAGGAAGATCCACCCCTCTCATATTGTGAGCCTGAGGCGCCTTTGGGAAGTACTTCTCTGATGATCAGCGGTCCGTCCCATGATGGTTTGAACTTTCCTCTGGGATCCGGAAGGTGCAACGGTAGAATCTTCTTCATCTCGTTTGCTAGCTGTAACTAATTGAATCTGGCCCATTATCATTCTCCTTCTTCAATTCCGCTTTCCAGCAACACCCGTAGTCATGGTATTTCCACCTCAACTGGTAGAACTGCTGTCATTCCATAAGCTCGAAAGGAGTAGCGCCTGTAGCAGACCGTACAGACGTTCGATAACCCCAAAGTGCATATGGGAGCATTGTTCACTCACCTCAACTGCAAGGCTGCGATGTAGTAATAAATCTCGGTAAGACCGAGGTTGATCCATAGGGAATAAGGTAAACCAATTCAAGTTGTTCCAGCAACTTCGAATTCAATGAATTAAGGATTTTAGGTTTATAAACTAACTTAAAACAGTAATTGTAAAAATCTGTAATTAAATGGAACTAAGACTTTTGAGAAAGCACTTATGATAGCCCTCATGTGAATTCATTCATCCAAGCCTAACATAACTAGAATTGAAGTTCTATCTCTCTTCTAGTTGGAAGATATGGCATTCAAACACAAACAATCTCTACTCAAGTTAAAGAACAAGGTTCTAGTTCTAATGAAGCCCATAGAAGTCGAATATGTAGCCTTCGAAGTAACGACCATGCCAATGGACTATGGTACGCTCTAGGTTTACTACAATTCGAATCTAATCAATCCAAACATGATAATCTTAGAGAATTGCAAGGAACTCATGTCCAAAGCACATGAACTCTCATAAAACATTCAAAAATATCACTTTTATTCAAACTAGAACTTAAAAATCAAAACTTTAAGCAAAGTACTTGAAATAGAACGAATCCAATATGATAACTACTCACGAGCTTCACCTCTTAGCCTTAGCTAAGAGGTCCTAGCCGAGCATTATCATGCTTCAACTAGAATTCAAAGAAAAACTACACAAAAACATGAAAAATTAGAAAAAGTCCTAATCGGAGGAGTTGAGGTCGCTCCACGATGATCTCCCTTGCTCCCCACGAACTTAGAACTCTTCTAGGATACCTTAGCAAGGATGCCAAGATGTCCTTTTATAGGAAAAACCACGAACCGCCTCGGATTACGTAAAAACTTATGCACATACGTCGGTCATCGGACGCTGGTCCGGCGTCCGGTCAGGCAGTTGTCGGGCGCCTGACCGTGCTTGAATTCAGTCAGCGCTTTTTTATTAAATCCTCTTTGAATATCATGCGTCCGATCAGATGGTGGTCGGGCGCCCGGTCAGGTCCAGAACTGTCCAGCATTTTCAACACAAATCCTCCCAATTTCGGGAGCCCGGCCATGTTTTGGTCGGTCACCCGGTGGCCTTCTGATATGTGTTCGCTTCCCCAAGTGTAGGGTTGCGATGTAGTACAAATCTCGGTAAGACCGAGGTCGATCCACAGGGACTTATGTAGGAACTCACAAAACACTTCCAATAGTTTCTACTGAGAAGCTAACAAATAAGTTTTTAAGGAGATTGATGTGAATAGCAATTTTGAACTTAAACTGAAGTAATCAATTAATAAAAGCACTAGGGGTTCAAGGATCCACTTGTAGCAATCCTTGATGCTCAATTTGTTGTGGTTTTTCACTTTCTCAACTAGAATCGAAATTAAGATCTATCTAGCCGGATGATAGAGCTGTTAAACCAAACTATCTGCCATATGTAAAATCAATGTATATGATTCACTCAATGCAAGCTAGGACGAGCATACTCAATTGCATAGGTCAGTCCCAATTCCAATAGGCTAAGATCACAACCATAATCATCATTAAATCCTGTCACAAGACAAAACTAGATTATGATTTGAACTTATTTAAATCACATACACAATCCCATATATGACAAAAATTCAGAAAATTAGAACTGTGGTAGGAAGTTCCCACATGAAGATCAAAGTGCTAAAGCGTACTCCAATTCCTCGGATCATACAAGTCTAGACTAGTTCACAACAATTAAGAACTCAAGCAATTCTTTCAAACATCCATGAGTCATCATAAGACTAAGAAAAACTAAGAACTTGAATTAAACTTTAAACCATTGTTCTTAAACATGAAATCCAACTTAAAACCAACTTAAACGAATTGAAACATCTTAGATTCACTACAAGCTTCACCTCTTAGCCCTATCTAAGAGGTTTAGCCATTCATGATCCAAGAAAACATGAAACAACTAAGAAAACATAAAAGCAGCAAACAAACCAGGAGGAGTTGTGGAACTCCGAAATGCACTTTCACCGCCTCCCACAGTGCTCAAACCCTTCTAAGATGCCTTAGGAACGATCCCTAGGTGTCCTTTTATAGTGGGGAGGTGTTCGCTCGCCTCAAGTGTAAGGCTGCGATGTAGTAATAAAACTCGGTAAGACCGAGGTCGATCCACAGGGAAAGAGTAACAGCTTCCTAATTACTCCAGCAACTCAGTTTAATAGAATAAATTCAGTTTCAATGGGGTGTTTAATTAAAACAGTAACTTAATGAAAAATCAGAGATATAACGTACTAAGGCTTTCAAGGATCCACTTGTAGCAATCCTATGTCAATTCAGTCAATCCAAGTATAGAACACAACTAGATTTGAAGTCCTATCTCTCACCTAGTTGGAAAGTAAAGCATTCACACACATTCATCCAATTCAAGTTGAACTTCCAAGTTCAAGTCCATTCAATCAATGTAGAATTCAAATTCATAGCCTGCGGAGTAACAGCCATGCCTATGGACTATGGCCTGCTCAAGGATTACTATAATTCGAATCTAAACAAGCAACCTGTGATAATCTCAGAGAATTAAAAGGAATTCATGTCCGGAGCACATGAACTCAGATAAGACATCTCAAACTACCATCTTTTGAACTGAACATAAGAAAATTCTAACTTTGAATTGAATAATACTTGAATCAAACTGAAATTAACATAGAATTGGCTACAAGCTTCACCTCTCAGCCTTAGCTGAGAGGTTTTAGCCGAGCATAGTCATGCTACAACTAAAAACTCAAAAATAAAGCATAAAACTAGAAAAACCCGAAGATAGATGTTGCAGACGCCCCACAGTCGCCTTCAGCCTCCAAACTCACGTTCCTTCCCCTCTCTGATACCTTAGGGAAAGCCCCTAGGTGGCCTTTTATAGCAACAATCCTCCCTTGCGTCGAATTCTGCGAAATCCTACGCATTGCGCAGCAATTTTCGGAGTCTCGAATTAGAAAGGACTTTCCTATTACGCAGAGCCGACCGGTCGTGACCGGTCGGACTAATTTTTTAAGCATTCCAGGGGACACTACCGACCGGTCAAGACCGGTCGGATAGACCTGTCCATTCATTCCAGCAACTGTGGCCGACCGGTCATGACCGGTCGGACCAATTTCCCATCTTATTACAGTGAATACAGCCGACCGGTCATGACCGGTCGGGCTCATCTGTCCACCATCTAGTATGCGTGGCTGACCGGTCATGACCGGTCAGCCTCATCTCCTCTTTGATCAGCAACTATGGCTGACCGGTCGTGACCGGTCAGCCCTCTTCAAACTGTTCTTCTTTCTTTATTTTTCTTCTCTTCTTTCTTCTTTCGTTGGTCATCTTAATTCTCCATGCAGTAGCTTCAATTGCATTCTTTTGTCTCGTAATTGAATGAAGTCCGCTCTCATCCCTATGATCACAAAACATATGTTAAGTAGGCTTTTAAACCATAAAAATCATGCAAACCATGTAGTGTAATGGGCAATGCAATGTATAAATTGGAGGTTCAACACACCCCCCAACCAGCTTTTTACTAGTCCCGAGCAAAACATGCGTGAAACAGTTTCAAACCTCCAAATCCAACCCTCTTCCAGAAACCATGTTTCTATCCATTCCAAGATGTATAAGTGTGGAATTTGGAAAGATTAGGTGTTAGAAGCTGAACCTTGGACTCTCAAAACATAAGAAGTTTTTACATGAAATCCCCGCTGACTGATTGATAAATAGAAGAATTCGAACAAATTCAACCTAGTGTGCATAGTGAAAGTTCATCTCATGAGTTCCTGGAATCATCTTCTTCATAGATTAAGTAGACCAGGGATTCCAAGGTGCACAGAGCAACCGCAAGCCTATGACAGGAATTTGCCTTACTGTCCTTCCGACGGCTTTCACACTACGTCCCATTTCCGGCTTTGGTTACGGTTCGACCATCCCCCGGTTGGTAATAGGTAGCCCTTTTCGGAATTTTCCACCATTTGTCTTTCCTTCCCGATTTCATCCTTTCTTTCCTTTTTCTTTTAACTTAGATAGGATTTTTAGAAATCCATATCTTTCATTATTTTCCCATGGACAAAGATGGACAAAATACCCCGGCTTGGCTGCTCAACACCTCTAAACCAAAGTCTAGCTAATCCACAAATCACATAAACCTGTCACTCATGAAAATCGTGTAATGTGAACTTGGTGTAAAGGTGTTCAAATTTTCTATCAATCACAACAATGGGGAAATTAACATATAAAGCCATTATGTTGGAAGAAATTCAAGACTACAACATCACACACTTCATTTCTCCTCCTCTTCTACTCATAGCCTCTCAAATGTATAGAAATAAAATTTTCTAAAAGAGTTTTGAGATGTTAGAAAATTCGAAAAAAAAAAATTTGTGCATATGAAGCTCTAAATGTTGCAATATGCTAGATGAGAGATCTCATCTCACCCCCCAACCAAATCTTGCATTGTCCTCAATGTAAAAAGATAGTTAGTTAGCATGAACATGAGAACAATGGTAAAAAATGAGAGAGTGAGAATCAATAGTACCTGAGAGAGCGATCATGGAGGTCTGCAATTCCAACAACTAAATCCTACTAAAACAGCAAAACAAAACTAAACCTACCTATGCTATACCTCCATCAGACTAGGAGATCAATCATCCTGATAGACAGGATCATTCAGGGAGATGGACATGTCCTCTGAATCAAATTTCTCAACAAATGGTTTAAGGCGTTGTCCATTAACTTTGAAACAGTCACCATTCGCTGCATTCTCAATCTCAACAGCCCCATGAGGAAAAACTTCTTTAACAATATATGGGCCGGTCCATCGAGATCGTAATTTTCCCGAAAAAAGATGAAGTCGGGCATTATACAAGAGCACTTTCTGTCCTTCATGGAAGGATTTCCTTAAGATGTGCTTGTCATGAAAGGCCTTCATCTTGCTCTTGTAAATTCTCGAATTTTCATATGCATCGTTCCGTATCTCATCAAGCTCATTTATTTGAAGTTTGCGAAGCGAGCTAGCCTTGTCAATGTCAAAATTTAGAGCCCGAATTGCCCAATAGGCTTTGTGTTCTATTTCCACAAGCAAGTGGCAAGCTTTCCCATAGACAAGTCTATAAGGGGACATTCCAATGGGTGTCTTGTAGGCCGTACGGTGAGCCCAAAGTGCATCATCTAATCTTAGGGACCAATCCTTGCGATCCGGTCTCACCGTCTTGTCTAAAATCTGCTTGATTTCCCTATTGGAGATTTCAGCTTGCCCACTTGTTTGTGGGTGGTATGGGGTACTCACTTTGTGCCTAATACCATATTTCTTCATCAAAGTTTCAAAAGGTCTATTGCAAAAATGAGCACCACCATCACTAATAATGGCTCGAGGCGTCCCAAATCTAGAAAGTATGTTTTCTTTGAGAAACTTGAGAACCGTACGATGATCATTGGTTCTACATGGGATAGCCTCTATCCATTTAGACACATAGTCTACGGCCAATAGAATATAGACATGTCCAAAAGATGAGGGGAATGGTCCCATGAAATCGATGCCCCAACAGTCAAAGACTTCAAGATGATGAATTGGTGTGAGAGGCATCATATTTCGACGGGATAATCCTCCTAACTTCTGGCAGCGCTCGCACGCTTTGCAAAACTCGTGGGTGTCCTTAAATAGCATGGGCCAATAAAAACCACACTGCAGAATTTTTGCAGTTGTTTTCTTGGCTGAAAAATGACCCCCACATGCTTGATCATGACAAAAGGAGATGACTGAATTGTGTTCATCATTGGGGACGCATCTCCTTATAATTTGGTCTGGGCAATATTTAAACAATAGAGGTTCATCCCAGAAGAATCTGCGCACTTCCCTTAGAAATTTACGTTTGTCTTGCGCAGTCCAATGAGTCGGCATCGCACCTGTGGAAAGATAATTGGCTATATCAGCGTACCATGGTGGATGCATAGCAACAAAGAGTTGCTCATCTGGGAATGAGTCCTCAATAGGTGACTCGTCAATGGAATTTGGTAGGACTAGGCGGGATAGATGATCCGCGACCACATTTTCTACCCCCTTCTTATCTTTGATCTCCAAATCGAATTCTTGAAGGAGTAGGATCCATCTTAGCAAACGGGGCTTAGCATCCTTCTTAGAAAGAAGGTATTTCAGCGCCGCATGATCCGTATAAACAATAACTTTGGATCCTATTAAGTATGGCCTGAATTTGTCCAAGGCAAAGATGACAGCTAGGAGCTCTTTCTCCGTAGTTGAATACTTAACTTGGGCAGGATTCAAGGTCCTACTCGCGTAGTAGATGACATGGGGCTTTTTATCCTTCTTTTGGCCTAACACCGCCCCAATAGCAAAATCGCTCGCATCGCACATCAACTCAAAAGGAATGGACCAATCTGGTGGTTGCATGATAGGAGCGGTTGTCAACATGTCTTTTAGCTTTGAAAAAGCTAATTGACATTCGGTACTCCACCCAAATTGGTTCTCCTTTTGTAGAAGGTTGCATAAAGGCCTTGAGATGTGACTAAAGTCCTTTATAAACCTTCGATAGAAACCAGCATGTCCCAGGAAGGACCGCACATCGCGTATGCTTTTGGGTGGTGGTAGATTGGAGATTATGTCAATTTTTGCCCGGTCTACCTCTATTCCATTGGACGAGATGATGTGTCCAAGGACTATTCCTCTTTGTACCATAAAGTGGCACTTTTCCCAGTTTAATACAAGTTGCTTTTCCTCACACCTCATTAAGACCAACTTCAAGTGCTCGAGGCACTCATCAAATGTACAACCAAAAACAGAGAAGTCATCCATGAACACCTCAAGAAACTCACCCACCATGTCTGAGAAAATACTCAACATGCATCGTTGGAATGTGGCGGGTGCATTGCATAACCCGAATGGCATCCTTCTGTAGGCAAAGGTACCAAACGGGCATGTAAATGTGGTTTTCTCTTGGTCTTCCGGAGCTATCTCAATTTGGTTGTATCCGGAATAGCCATCTAGGAAGCAATAGTAGGGATGGCCTGCCAACCTCTCCAAAATTTGGTCCATAAATGGGAGAGGGAAGTGGTCTTTCCTAGTGACCGTATTGAGCTTCCTATAATCAATGCACATACGCCAACCGGTGGTCACCCTAGTCGGTATAAGCTCGTTGTTGGCGTTTTCAATGATGGTAATACCGGATTTCTTGGGGACAACTTGGGTAGGACTCACCCATTGGCTATCTGAGATGGGGTAGATGATACCCACATCCAATAGCTTTAACACTTCGGCTTTGACAACCTCCATCATGTTTGGATTTAGCCGTCTTTGAGGTTGTCTAGTCGTTTTTTGCGTTTTCTTCAAGGTGTATACGGTGAGTGCAAACCGAAGGATCTATCCCTTTGAGATCCGCTATTGTCCAACCTATGGCTTCCCGGTGTTTTTTAAGTAACTCAATCAACTTGAGCTCTTGGTCTTTTTCTAGGTGGGAGGCAATGACAACTGGGAAAGTTTCCTCTTGACCCAGATATACATATTTAAGCTCGGATGGCAATGGTTTGAGGTCAAGCTTCGGTGGTTTGATGCTAGACGGTAGAGGCCTTGATGTGGTTGGTGGCAATTTTTCACAATGGGGCTTCCACCGGCTAGTATCAGCTACCGGTCTTTCTATATTTAATGCATGCACAATCTCACTAATGATAGGGTCTTTAGAATCCATGAAGTGTGCTAAGTATGTCTCCAAACTTTCTAGTGGTTCAAGTTGGAGGAGTTCTTCTTCTTCAAAGGTTTCAAGCATGTTTACATCGAAGAACTCATCATCATCGACATCCCTATGTCTTTTGCCCAGGTGAAATACATTCACCTCTAGTGTCATGTTTCCAAAAGATAATTGCATCACCCCATTCCGGCAATTGATGATTGCGTTTGATGTGGCAAGGAATGGGCGGCCTAATATCACCGGTATTTGGGTGCTAGCATCCAAAACCGGTTGTGTGTCCAAGACTATAAAATCTACCGGGTAGTAGAATTTGTCAACTTGGACTAGAACATCCTCAACTATCCCCCTCGGTACACGGATAGATCTATCAGCGAGTTGCAATGTGGTTTTGGTGGGTTTTAATTCACCAAGACCCAATTGTTCATATACCGAGTATGGGATCAAGTTCACACTTGCCCCCAAGTCTAACAAGGCACGTTCAATCCGGTAGTCTCCAATGATACATGAGACGGTGGGACTACCGGGATCTTTGAATTTTGGGGGAGTCTTTTGAGTGAGGATGGCACTAACTTGCTCAGTTAGGAAGGCCTTTTGCTGCACATTATATTTGCGTTTTGTTGTGCATAGGTCTTTTAGAAACTTGGCATAAGAGGGAATTTGTTTGATGGCATCAAGTAAAGGGATATTGATCTTGACTTGTCTGAAAATCTCTAGAATATCTTGAGAATTTGGGAGAGATTTTGGGGCAACCAATCTCGATGGGAAAGGTGCTATGGGCTTGTAAATGCGTTCCGGTTGTTGTGGGGCTAAGTTAGATCCATTTTCATCCTCAGAATTTACCGGATCATTAGGCTCATCGGCTTTCACCGGAATAGTTTTGTCAATTTGTTTACCACTTCTAAGGGTGGTAATGGATTTAGCTTGCTCCATGTTTTGGTTGGAAGGATTAGGGTTGCTTACTTCATGTACTTGCTTTGGATTGGGCTGAGGTTGGGCCGGAAAGGTCCCTTCCCTAGCATTCAAGCGTCCCTTAATCTCATCAACCGAGACTTTCAGCTCTTGGAACATTTGTTGATTTGATTCATTTATTTGCGCTTGCCCTTGCATAAATGCTCTCAAGGTATCCTCTAATGAGAATTGAGGTGGGGCCATATTTTGCATGGGTGGCCCTCTTTGGGAGTTGGTAGGATTGCCCGTTGGGGCATTCTTCCAACTGAAATTCGGGTGGTTCTTCCAACTCTCATTGTACGTATTACCTACCGGTCCATTGAAGGGCCGTTGATAACCATATGTGGCATTGGCTGTCTCTTGCAGCACTTCCTTAAATGCAGGAATTGTGGGACAATCTTGCGTAGCGTGTAAGTCGGTGAGACAAATCCCACATGTGGTTTCAACAGCTTCCTTGGACTTGGAAACTCCATTTTTGCTAAGTTCCATGGCCTCAACCTTCCTTGTGAGGTTGGCTATCCTTGCATTTACGTCGTCTTCCTCTTTAAGGACATATATCCCTCCTTTCTCTTGAGTAGGCTTGGGGTTCTTGGGTTTATCCGAGGTATCCCAAGATTGGGCGTTTTCAGCCAACATGTCCAAGTAACTCCAAGCATCATCTGGATTTTTACTCATAAACTCGCCATTGCACATCATTTCCACAAATTGGCGCATATTGGAACTTAATCCATCATTAAAGAAATTTATAACTCGCCAACTCTCATAGCCATGATGTGGGCAAGCAAGCAGGAGTTCCTTAAATCTTTCCCCACATTGAAAGAATGATTCACCCTCTTTAGCTGAGAAATTCATTATGGCCCTTCGAAGAGTGTTTGTTTTATGAGCCGGGAAGAACTTTTTCAAGAATTCCCGGTTCATCTCAACCCATGACCCAATCGAATATGGTCTAAGAGAGTGAAGCCAATCTTTGGCTCTTTCTTTCAAGGTGAAGGGAAAAAGTTTAAGTCTGATTGTATCCCCAGAAACATTGGGATAATGCAAGGTGGCCAACGCTTCTTCGAATTCTTGCAAGTGTAAGTATGGGCGGTCAGAGTCTAGCCCATGGAATTTAGGTAAAAGTTGGATTACTCCTGGTTTTATGTCAAGGGTCCCACCGTTAGCTGGTAGAACTATGCAAGAAGGTGTAATTGTACGAGCAGGTTGTAGGTAATCCCGTAGTGATCTCATTGGAGGAACATTATGTACCTCATTCTCTCCTACTCCTTCCTGATTTGCGTTTGTGGTTGGAGTAGGGGGTGGAGGATTCCTTAAGGGTGTCTGCTCCATACTCCCCAAACTTTCACAATGCTCTTGATAATTCCGGACTCGTCTATGAACTGACAATGGTCCAACTAAACCACCTTCAGATTGGAGACGATTTGAATGGTTACGTTCCCAACGGGACATAAACCACTCAATCAAGACTAATCCTAACCTAGAAAACTGCAATCTAAAAAATCTAAAAAAAACTAAGTTAGAAAGGTGTCACCTGATTCGCTTGAACTGAAAGAAGAATTCCTACAAAACAGAAAATGTTGTTAGTTCTAAGAAAAATCAGAAACAAAACTATCTACTTCTACAGCCACTGAAACTATTTGAAAACTATTATCTAATTTCCCCGGTAGCGGCGCCAAAAACTTGTTCGCTCGCCTCAAGTGTAAGGCTGCGATGTAGTAATAAAACTCGGTAAGACCGAGGTCGATCCACAGGGAAAGAGTAACAGCTTCCTAATTACTCCAGCAACTCAGTTTAATAGAATAAATTCAGTTTCAATGGGGTGTTTAATTAAAACAGTAACTTAATGAAAAATCAGAGATATAACGTACTAAGGCTTTCAAGGATCCACTTGTAGCAATCCTATGTCAATTCAGTCAATCCAAGTATAGAACACAACTAGATTTGAAGTCCTATCTCTCACCTAGTTGGAAAGTAAAGCATTCACACACATTCATCCAATTCAAGTTGAACTTCCAAGTTCAAGTCCATTCAATCAATGTAGAATTCAAATTCATAGCCTGCGGAGTAACAGCCATGCCTATGGACTATGGCCTGCTCAAGGATTACTATAATTCGAATCTAAACAAGCAACCTGTGATAATCTCAGAGAATTAAAAGGAATTCATGTCCGGAGCACATGAACTCAGATAAGACATCTCAAACTACCATCTTTTGAACTGAACATAAGAAAATTCTAACTTTGAATTGAATAATACTTGAATCAAACTGAAATTAACATAGAATTGGCTACAAGCTTCACCTCTCAGCTTTAGCTGAGAGGTTTTAGCCGAGCATAGTCATGCTACAACTAAAAACTCAAAAATAAAGCATAAAACTAGAAAAACCCGAAGATAGATGTTGCAGACGCCCCACAGTCGCCTTCAGCCTCCAAACTCACGTTCCTTCTCCTCTCTGATACCTTAGGGAAAGCCCCTAGGTGGCCTTTTATAGCAACAATCCTCCCTTGCGTCGAATTCTGCGAAATCCTACGCATTGCGCAGCAATTTTCGGAGTCCCGAATTAGAAAGGACTTTCCTATTACGCAGAGCCGACCGGTCGTGACCGATCGGACTAATTTTTTAAGCATTCCAGGGGACACTACCGACCGGTCAAGACCGGTCGGATAGACCTGTCCATTCATTCCAGCAACTGTGGCCGACCGGTCATGACCGGTCGGACCAATTTCCCATCTTATTACAGTGAATATAGCCGACCGGTCATGACCGGTCGGGCTCATCTGTCCACCATCTAGTATGCGTGGCTGACCGGTCATGACCGGTCAGCCTCATCTCCTCTTTGATCAGCAACTATGGCTGACCGGTCGTGACCGGTCAGCCCTCTTCAAACTGTTCTTCTTTCTTTATTTTTCTTCTCTTCTTTCTTCTTTCGTTGGTCATCTTAATTCTCCATGCAGTAGCTTCAATTGCATTCTTTTGTCTCGTAATTGAATGAAGTCCGCTCTCATCCCTATGATCACAAAACATATGTTAAGTAGGCTTTTAAACCATAAAAATCATGCAAACCATGTAGTGTAATGGGCAATGCAATGTATAAATTGGAGGTTCAACAGGAGGCTCTGCAGCATCAGAATCTTCCAGAAATTGCGTAAGAGTACGCAGTGCGCAGAGAGATTCGGGACTTGTAGAACACGCATCATTACGCAGACGACCGGTCTGAGCTCCTGGACGACCGGTCGCACGGTAAAAACGTCCAGAGAGTTTCTGGGATTTTTCAACCCAAAAAATAAATTCAAGGACAGGTCGCACGACCGGTCTGAGAAGTGGACGACCGGTCGTACGACCTGTCTTAGACAGTCCAGTGAGTTGTGGTCGTAGGGGCCCTCTGTTGAATGATAGGACCGGTCGGACGACCGGTCCTTGGCCTTGGACGACCGGTCTTCAGTATCTTCTTCTTCCTTCTTTTCTTCTCTTCTTTGCTTCTTTCTTCCACCCTTTCACACTTGGTCTTGTGATCTTCAATGCTCATAAATCATGTCTTTAAGTCTTCAATTGCTAGCTCCTCTCTCTTATTCCTACAATCACAAATCCATGCATTAGATTAGTCTTTAAATCATGAAACCAAGCATAATGAGTGATGAATTGGGGTTAGAATATGCACAATTAAGAGCTCAACACACCCCCCAACCAGCATTTTGCTAGTCCTGAGCAAAACATGCGTGACACAAGTTTTATTCTCCAAACCCAACTCTCCTTTAGAAACCATTCTTCTATATATCCTATGACACGCAAGTGTAAGATTCAGAAAAATTAGGTGACAGAGGTTGAAACCGTAAACTCTCAAAACATAATAAGCATCCATATGAAATTCCCGCTAATTGGTTGACAAATAGAAGAACTTGAACAAATTCAACCTAGTGTGCATAGTGAGAATTCATCTCAGGAGTTTTCAGGATTATCTTCTTCATAGATCAATTAAACTATAGATCTCAGGGTAGATAGAGCAACAACATGCCAATGACAGAAATTTGCCTTACTATCCTTCCGAGGGCTTTCACACTATGTTCCATTTCCGGCTTTGGTTACGGGTAGACCATCCCCCGGTTGGTAATAGGTAGCCCTAATCGGAATTTTTCACCATTTTTCCATCATTCCCAATTTCCTCCTTCCTTTTTCCTTTTTCTTTTAAATTAGATAGGATTTTTATAAATCCATATCCTTCGTTATTTTCCCATGGACAAGGATGGACAAAGTACCTCGGCTTGGCTTCTCAACACTTTAAATCAAAGTTTAGCCAATCCAAAAATCACAATCCTTTCAACCCATGAAAATTGTGTAATGTGAGCTAGGTGTAAGAGTGTTCAAATTTTCTATTAATCACATAAATAGGGGAATTCACATATAAAACAATTATGTTAAAAGAAGTTCAAGACTTACAACTTTGTACACTTCGTATCTCCTCTTCTTATACTCATATCATCTCGAATGCATAGAACAAAGTTTTCCAAAAGAGTTTTGAATTTTAGAAAAATCGAAAAATTTCTACATAATTGCTCGAAATGTTACAAAACGCTGGATTCATCCAAGTGTTCCTACACCCCCCCAACTAAATCTTGCATTGTCCTCAATGTAAAAGATGTGCAATGAGTAAAACATGAGAGCAATTCTAAACTAAAAGGGAGTGAGGAATGATAGTATCTGAGAGAGTGAAAAGTGGAATTCGTCCTCCTTCTAACAAACCTAAAAAAATAAACAAAAGCAACCAAATCCTAATCCTAACTACTCTATACCTCCATCAGACTAGGAGATCAATCATCCTGATACACAAGATCAGTCAGAGGTATGGACACACCTTCTGAAGGAAACTTCTCAAAGAACGGCTTTAATCGCTAACCATTTGCCTTAAAAATGTTGCCATTCCTTGGATTTAACAACTTGACGGTCCCATATGGGTAGATAGTTTGCACAATGTAGGGACCGGTCCATCGAGATCTCAATTTTCTCAAAAATAAATGTAGGCGAGAATTATATAGAAGGACTTTTTGATTGATCGTGAATGTCTTACGAAGAATGTTCTTATCATGGAATATCTTCGTCCTGTCCTTGTAAATTCTCGCATTCTCATATGCTTCGTTCTGGATTTCTGCAAGTTCATTTAATTGAAGTTTGCGCAACGAGCTTGCTTTGTCAGAATCAAAATTCATCTTCTTAATTGCCCAATACGCCCTATGTTCCAACTCCACAGAAAAGTGACAAGCCTTCCCATAAACAAGTCTATAGGGAGACATTCCAATAGGGGTCTTAAAAGCTATACGGTAAGCCCAAAGCGCATCGGTGAGTCGAAGCGACCAATCCTTGCGATCGGGGTTCATCGTTTTCTCCAAAATGTGTTTAATCTCCCTATTGGATATCTCAGCTTGTCCACTAGTTTGTGGGTGATAGGGGGCGCTCACTTTGTGTGTTACACCATATTTTTTCATTAAGGTTTCAAATAGGAGATTACAAAAGTGAGACCCTCCATCACTTATGATGACTCGAGGTGTTCCAAACCGGAAAAGAATATTCTCTTTTAAGAAACGAATGACTATTTTATGGTCATTATTCCGGCATGGGATCGCCTCGACCCATTCGAACACATAATCAACGGCAAGTAAGATATATACGTTTCCAAAAGAAGATGGGAATGGACCAATGAAATCGATGCCCCAACAATAAAAAATTTCAATTATTAAGATGGGATTGAGTGGCATCATATTTCTACGAGAGATTCCTCCCAATTTATGACAAGGCTCACATGTTTTGCAAAACTCATGTGTGTCTTTGAACATAGTGGGCCAATAAAACCCACATTAAAGAATTTTGGCTGTGGTCTTCTTAGTCGAAAAGTGGCCACCACATGCCTGAGAATGACAAAAGGAGATGATACTTTGTTGTTCATCATCTGGCACACATCTCCTTATGATTTGATCGGGACAATACTTGAATAAGTATGGGTCGTCCCATAGGAATTTTCGCACATTAGTGAAGAATTTATCCTTATCTTGCTTTTTCCAATGTGTAGGAATTGTAACTGTAGCAAGATAGTTAGCAATGTCCGCATACCATAGAAATTGGGATACTGCAAGAGGTTGTTCATCAAGGAACATGTCATTGATAGCGGTCGTTTTAGGGGAATTGGTGAGAAAAAGTCGAGAGAGATGGTCAGCCACTACATTTTCTACTCCTTTCTTATCACGTATCTCTATGTCAAATTCTTGGAGTAGAAGGATCCATCGTAACAACTGTGGTTTATCATCCTTCTTAGAGAGAAGGTACTTAAGCGCGGCATGGTCAGTGAATATGATGATCTTGGATCCAATCAAGTAGGACCTAAACTTGTCCAAGGAAAAAACTACGGCTAAAAGTTCTTTTTCTGTAGTAGTTTAGTTTGCTTGGGCTGAGTTTAAGGTTCTACTTGCATAGTAGATAACACATGGCTTCTTCTCTTTTCTTTGGCTTAGCACGGCCCCAATAGCATAGTCGCTTGCATCGCACAAAATTTCAAAAGGAAGGCTCCAATCAGGTGGTTGCATTATGGGAGCACATGTCAGCATACCTTTAAGGGTGGTAAAGGCATTTTGACAATCTTCAATCCACTCGAATGAATTCTCCTTTTGAAATAGGTTACATAAAGGACGAGAGAGTGAACTGAAGTCCTATATGAACCTTCTATAAAACCCTGCGTGTCCCAAAAAGGACCGCACATCTCGTATGCTCTTGGGTGGTGGAAGGTTAGAGATAAGATCGATTTTCGCTTTGTCCACCTCGATTCCATTTTGTGAAACGATGTGACCAAGTACAATTCCCTTTTGAACCATAAAGTGACACTTCTCCCAATTCAACACAAGGTTCTTCTCTTCACATCTTTTCAGCATAGATTTCAAGTGCTCAAGGCACTCATCAAAGCTACAACCAAATACTGAGAAGTCATCCATGAAGACTTCGAGAATTGTCCCCACCATATCAGAAAAGATACTCATCATGCATCGCTGAAAAGTCGCAGGGGCATTGCATAGCACAAACGGTATCCGTCGATAGGTAAAATTGCCGAATGGACATGTGAATGTAGTCTTTTCATGGTCTTCACGGGCGATCTCTATTTTGTTGTACCCTGAATAGCCATTAAGGAAGCAAAAATGGGAATGACCCGCCAACCTTTCTAAAATTTGATCAACAAACGGTAGGGGGAAGGGATCTTTTCTCGTGACAGTGTTTAGCTTCCTGTAGTTAATGCACATTCTCCAACCGGTATTGACTCTGGTTGGTATGAGTTCATTATTGGCATTGGCTATGATGGTGATTCTGGATTTCTTAGGCACCACTTGAGTTGGACTCACCCATTGACTATCGGATATTGGGTAGATAATACCCACATCCAATAGTTTTACCACTTCGGCCTTAACCACATCCTTCATGTTTGGATTGAGTCGTCTTTGTGGTTGCCTAGATGTCTTCGCATTCTCCTCAAGGTGTATGCGATGAGTACAAATCAGTGGGTCTATGCCTTTCAGATCGGCAATCGACCACCCAATGACACTCTTGTGCTCTAATAGAGTGGCCGTTAGCCTACTCTCTTGTTCCTCATCCAAGTGGGAAGAAATCACCACTGGATATGTCTCATCTCGACCTAAATAGACATATTTCAGCTCACTTGGTAATGGTTTTCGGTCGAGTGTGTGGTGCCTTGATATTGGATGGGAGAGCTTTGTTTCGTTTACGGGTAAAGGCTCAAATAGGGCCCTCCATATTTTGTTATCAAGCACCGGCATCACATCTATAATGGCATCCATCTCTCGTATTGTGTCATCATTTATCTCATGAGACTGAGCCACACATGCCTCCAAAGGGTCGGAATATAATGTTGAGGGGAAAGTTTCCTCCACGAATGATTCAATCAAGTTTATCTCGTGGATCTCCTCATCAACTTCCCGTGGTTGTTTGCATAGATCAAATATATTCAGCTCAAGTGTCATGTTTCCGAAGTACGTTTGTACAAGCCCGTTTCTATAATTAATAATTGCATTTGAAGTAGCTAGAAAAGGGCGGCCAAGTATGACGGGAATTTGAGCACCGGTACCTATCACGGGATGTGTATCCAAGACAATAAAGTCAACTGGTTAGTAGAATTTATCAACTTGGACTAAAACATCCTCAATCACTCCTCTCGGTATACGAATGGATCTATCAGCAAGTTGGAGTGTGGTTTTTGTGGGTTTCAATTCACCTAACCCAAGTTGTTCGTAAACCGAGTATGGAATGAGGTTCACACTTGCCCCCAAATCGAGTAAGGCTTATTTAATCCGGTAGTCTCCTATGATGCATGAGATGGTTGGACTACCCGGATCCTTGTATTTTTGGGGCACCTCTTGTTTGATGATAGTGCTCAAATTCTCAGTCAAAAGTACTTTGTTATGAACATTGTGTTTCCTTTTGACCATACACAATTCCTTTAGAAATTTGACATATGATGGTATTTGTTTTATGGCATCCAACAACGGAATGTTGATCTTCACCTGCTTGAAAACCTCTAAAATTTTCATATTTTTGTCTAAAGATTTGGGTGAAATCAACCTTTGGGGAAACAGGGCAACCGGCTTGTATTGCCTTTCCAGTTCTTTCTCTTGTGGAGTGTTGTTTGAGCTATCATCCTCTTTGGAATTTTTCAGATCCTTAGACTTTGGGGCCTTCACCGGATTAGATTTATCAATTACTTTACCACTTCTCAAAGTGGTGATAGCTTAACATGCTCCGTATGTTGGGAGGATGAGCTTACATCTTGTATCTCAAATTGGGTTCTTGAGTTAGGAAGAGGTTGGGAAGGAAGTGTGCCTTTCTCCCTAACACTGAGGTGAGATTCAACCCTAGCCATTGAGGTTTTCAATTCATTGATGGCTTGAGTTGAATTTTGATTGAATTTCAATTGCTATTGCATGAACCCATCTATTTTTAGAGAATTAGTCTTCTTATACTCAGCTTGAACCGATACAAAAGCACCCAACATCTCCTCTAGCGTAACTTTTGGTGTAATGACTAGAGATGGACCTAGTATAGGTTGTGCTTGAGGGATATTGGTTGCATTCGTAGTGGGTCCATTCCTCCAACTGAAGTTGGGATGGTTCTTCCAATTAGAATTAAACGTGTTTGAGTTTGGAGCCCCAATTTGCCATTGATAACTGTTTATGGCATTTGATTGTTCTTGTAAGATGTCCTGAACAGTTGAAATTGTGGGACAATCTTTTGTTATATGTTGATTTCCGGCACAAATTCTACAAACAGTTTCAACGTCATTAGAGTTGATCGTCTCTCCTTTCTTTAATTACATGGCCTCGACTTTTCTTGTGAGGCTAGCTACACGTGCACTTATGCTATCCTCTTCTGATAGGACATAAATTCCTCCTTTTTCCCTTTGTTGGCTACTCTTGGAATTTGATGGTTTAGATGTATCCCAAGACTGTGCATTCTCAGCTAATTCCTCCAAATAGTCCCATGCTTCATCAGCTTCCTTATTCATGAACTCCCCATTACACATCATCTCTACGAATTGGCGCATAGGTGAAGTCAGTCCTTCATAGAAAAAGCTTATAACCCACAAAATTTCGTAGCCATGATGTGGGCATGCGTTTAATAGGTCTTTAAACCTCTCCCAACATTGGAAGAAGGTCTCATCTTCTTTTTGGGCAAAGTTCATGATAAGGCGTCTCAACATGTTCGTTTTATGAGTAGGGAAGAATTTTTTTATGAATTCCCTATGCATATCAGTCCATGCACCAATTGATCTTGGCCTTAATGCATGTAGCCAACCTTTAGCTTTATCTTTAAGGGTAAAAGAAAATAATTTAAGCCTAACCACATCATCAGTTACATTTGCAAAGTGCATGGTGGTTATTACCTCATCAAATTCCTTAAGGTGTTGATAGGCACTTTCACTGTCTAATCCACGGAATCTCGGGAGGAGTTGGATTACTCCCGGTTTCAAATCTACATTCCCTGCATTTTGTGGAAAAACTATGCATGAGGGAGTGCTTACTTTTGCTAGTTGTAAGTAATCACGTAATGTTCTTGGTCGGGGAACATTCTCAACCACATTCTCTCCCGTTTCAGTTTGGTTTTGGCCCATATTAGGATTGGCCATCGGATTAGGTTGATTTACAGCCATATTTTCAGACAAAATTAGAGAAGTTAGATGTCTCCTAGCACGTGGTTCTCTGTCAATTCCTTCAACTATTCCACCTTCACTAATGAGTCGGTTATTGGAATCCCGAGCCCAATGTGGCATGCAAAACCTAAAAAAATGAAAAAAAAAGGAAAGAAGAATTCTTACTTCCTTTCTTTACTCTTCTCTAAGACCAAAGCACAAGGTGTCTTACAATGGCAAGGCCAGAAGCAAGTATAGAGACCAATTTCTCCTGGTCAATAGGGGTTCAGAGAACTCCCCACCCACTCTTTGAATCTTTTGAGAAAAGTGCAGAAAAAGAAGAAAGAGGAGTAGAGGTGAGAAGAGAAATCTCTGAGCATAAGGTGATCCAAGACAACAGAGCCAACCAATAGGAATCCAGGTGGCACAAGGCCTACCCATCAGAGATCCAAAAAGGAGTCTCCACCCACTGTACAAGAGATGAATATAGTAGGAATGAATAGGAGAAGAAGAAGAGTAAGGTTTAGAAAGATAAAACCTGATTTGGCACTTGAGATCCTTATGTCTTCTTCAGCTTCCTAGAAATCCCTGTAAAAGAAAAATCAAGCAAAATAAGTTAATACTAAAATCCTAAATAGATACACTTTTCAAAAATTTTAGTGAAAAACCGTCAAAGTCCCCAGCAACGGTGCCAAAAACTTGTTCACTTCCCCAAGTGTAGGGTTGCGATTAGTAAAAATCTCAGTAAGACCGAGGTCGATCCACAGGGACTTATGTAGGAACTCACAAAACACTTCCAATAGTTTCTACTAAGAAGCTAACAAATAAGTTTTTAAGGAGATTGATGTGAATAGCAATTTTGAACTTAAACTGAAGTAATCAATTAATAAAAGCACTAGGGGTTCAAGGATCCACTTGTAGCAATCCTTGATGCTCAATTCGCTGTGGTTTCTCACTTTCTCAACTAGAATCGAAATTAAGATCTATCTAGCCGAATGATAGAGCAGTTAAACCAAACAAATAATCTGCCATATGTAAAATCAATGTAATGATTCACTCAATGCAAGCTAGGACGAGCATACTCAATTGCATAGGTCAGTCCCAATTCCAATAGGCTAAGATCACAACCATAATCATCATTAAATCCTATCACAAGACAAAACTAGATTATGGTTTGAACTTATTCAAATCACATACACAGTCCCATATACGACAGAAATTCAGAAAATTAGAACTTTGGTAGGAAGTTCCCACATGAAGATCAAAGTGCTAGAGCGTACTCCAATTCCTCGGATCATACAGGTCTAGACTAGTTCACAACAATTAAGAACTCAAGCAATTCTTCCAAACATCCATGAGTCATCATAAGACTAAGAAAAACTACTTAGAACTTGAATTAAACTTCAAACCATTGTTCTTAAACATGAAATCCAACTTAAAACCAACTTAAATGAATTGAAACATCTTAGATTCACTACAAGCTTCACCTCTTAGCCTTAGCCAAGAGGTTTAGCCGTTCATGATCCAAGGAAACATGAAGCAATTAAGAAAAACATAAAAGCAGCAAACAAACTAAGAGGAGTTGTGGAACTCCGAAATCCACTTCCACCGCCTCCCACCATGCTCAAACCCTTCTAAGATGCCTTAGGAACGATCTTAGGTGTCCTTTTATAGTGGGGAGGCTCCGCAGCATCAGAATCTTCCAGAAATTACGTAAGAGTACGCAGTGCGTAGAGAAATTCGGGACTTGTAAAACACGCATCATTACGCAGACGACCGGTCGAACGACCGGTCTGAGCTCCTAGACGACCGGTCGCACGATTGTCTCAAAACCGTGAAAAACATCCAGAGAGTTTCTGGGATTTTTCAACCCAGAAAATAAATTCAAGGACCGGTCGCATGACCAGTCTGAGCAATGGACGACTGGTCGTACAACCGGTCTTAGACAGTCCAGTGAGTTGTGGCGGTAGGGCCCCTCTGTTAAATGATCGGACCGGTCGGACGACCGGTCTTCAGTATCTTCTTCTTCCTTCTTTTCTTCTCTTCTTTGCTTCTTTCTCCCACCCTTTCACACTTGGTCTTGTGATCTTCAATGCTCATAAATCATGTCTTTAAGTCTTCAATTGCTAGCTCCTCTCTCTTATTCCTACAATCACAAATCCATGCATTAGATTAGTCTTTAAATCATGAAACCAAGTATAATGAGTGATGAATTGGGGTTAAAATATGCACAATTAAGAGCTCAACAATATGCATGCTGAACTCTTCTTTCTTCTGGCCGATCCAGGTCTTTCTGATGTGGTTCTTCAGGGCCTCTTGTCAGTGTCTTCAATGTAGTTCCAAAGGGCCCTTTTAGTAACTAATTCGTGACTTCTCTCTTTCATTCCTACATACACAAAACAAGCATTAGATGGGTCTTTTAAGCATGCAAACCATGCATGTAATGTGATGTAATGGGCTAGAAAATGTATAAAATGGGAGCTCAATAAACCCCCCCCCCCCCAACCAGTTTTTTGTTAATCCCAAGCAAAACATATGTGAAACAAGTTCAATCTTCCAAAATCCAAATCTCCTTCAGAAACAATGCTTCTATTCATTCCAAGATATACAAGTGCAAAAATTAGAGAAACTAGGTGATAGAGGTTGCAACCTTAAACTCTCAAAATATAAAAAGCGTTCATATAGAATTCCCGCTGATTAATTGATAAATAGAAGAACTTCGAGCAAAATTCAACCAAATGTGCATAGTAATGGCTCATCTCCTGAGTTTACAGGATCATCTTCTTCATGGATCAACTAAACTATAGATCTCAAGGTGTACAGATCAACAACAAGCATATGACAGGAATTTGCCTTATTGTCCTTCCGACGGCTTTCACACCATATCCCATTTCTGGCTTTGGTTAGGGATAGACCATCCCCCGGTTGGTAATAGGTAGCCCTTTTCAGAATTTTCCACCATTTTCTCCATCATTCCCAATTTTCATCCTTCCTTTTCCTTTTTCTTTTACATTGATAGGATTTTTAGAAATCCATATCTTTCGTTATTTTCCCATGGATAAGGATGGACAAAGTACCTCCGCTTGGTTCCTCAACACCTCAAATCTAAGTCTAGCCAATCCACAAATCACGCAATTCTTTCAACCCATGAAAAATCGTGTAATGTGAACTAGGTATAAAAGTGTTCAAATTTTCTATCGATCACATAAATAGGGGAATTCACATATAAAATAAAAGAGAGTGAGAATAATAGTACCTGAGAGAGTCAATCATGGAAGTCTACAACTCCAACAACTACATCTACTAAGCAAGCTATACCTCCATCAGACTAGGAGATCAATCATCCTAATACACAGGATCATTCAGAGTGATGGACATGTCCTCTGAATCAAATTTCTCAATAAATGGTTTAAGGCGTTGTCCATTCACTTTAAAATAATTACCATTTGCAACATTCTCTATCTCGATGGCCTCATGAGGAAAAACTTCTTTAACAATATATGGGCCGGTCCATCGAGATCTCAATTTTCTCGAAAAAAGATGAAGTCGGGAATTGTACAAGAGCACTTTTCTGACCTTCATGGAAGGATTTCCTGAAGATGTGTTTGTCATGAAAGGCCTTCATCGTACTCTTGTAAATGCTCGAGTTCTCATAAGCTTCGTTCCGGATCTCATCAAGCTCATTAAGTTGGAGTTTGCGAAGCAAGCTAGCTTTGTCAATGTCAAAATTCAATGCCTGAATTGCCCAATAGGCTTTGTGTTCAATCTCCACAGGCAAGTGGCAAGCTTTTCCATAGACAAGTCTATAAGGGGACATTCCAATGGGGGTCTTGTAAACGGTACGGTGAGCCTAAAGCGCATCATCTAATCTCAGTGACCAATCTTTACAATCTGGCCTCACCGTCTTTTCCAAAATCTGTTTGATTTCCCGATTGAAAATTTCAGCTTGCCCACTCGTCTGTGGGTGGTATGGGGTACTCACTTTATGCCTAATGCCATATTTCTTCATTAAGGCTTCAAAAGGCCTATTGCAAAAGTGAAAACCACCATCACTAATGATGGCTTGAGGCGTTCCAAATCTGGAAAGTATGTTTTCTTTAAGGAACTTTAGAACCGTACGATGATTGTTGGTTCTACATGGAATGGCCTCTATCTATTTAGACACATAGTCTACGGCAAGCAATATGTAAACATATCCAACAGATGAGGGGAATGATCCCATGAAATCGATGCCCCAACAGTCAAAGACTTCAAGATGTTGAACTGGGGTAAGAGGCATCATATTTCGACAGGATAATCCTCCTAACTTTTGGCAACGTTTGCATGCTTTGCAAAACTTGTGGGTGTCTTTAAATAATGTGGGCTAATAAAAACCACACTGTAGAATTTTAGATTGGTTTTCTTGGCAAAAAAAGACCCCCACATGCTTGATCATGACAAAAGGAGATGACATAATTATGTTCATCATTAGGGACACATCTCCTAATAATTTGATCTGGGCAATATTTAAACAGTAAAGGTTCATCCCAGAAAAATCTGCACACTTCCCTTATAACTTTTTGTTTATCCTGCGCAATTCAATGAGTTGGCATCGTAACTATGGAAAGATAATTGGCTATGTCAGCAAACCATGGTGGATGCGTAGCAACATAGAGTTGCATATCAGGGAATGAGTCCTCAATAGGTGACTCGTCAATGGAATTAGGTCGGACTAGGAGGGATAGATGATTTGCCACCATATTCTCTACTCCCTTCTTGTCTTTGATCTCCAAATCGAATTCTTAAAGGAGTAGGATCCATCTAAGTAAATGGGGCTTAGCATCCTTCTTAGAAAGAAGGTGTTTCAGTGCAGCATGATCCGTGAAAACAATGACCTTGGATCCTATGAAGTAAGGCTTGAATTTGTCCAAGAAAAAAATGACGGCTAGGAGCTCCTTCTCCGTAGACGAGTAATTGACTTGGGCGGGATTCAAAGTCCTACTAGCATAGTAGATAACATGGGGCTTCTTATCCTTCTTTTGACCTAACACTACCTCAATAACATAATCGCTCGCATCGCACATCAACTCAAAAGGTATGGACCAATGCGGTGGTTGCATGATAGGAGCAGTTGTCAACATATCTTTTAACTTTACTAATTGACATTCAACACTTCATTCAAATTGGTTCTCCTTTTGGAGAAGGTTACATAAGGGCCTTGAGATATGACTAAAATCTTTTATTAACCTTCCATAAAAACCGGCGTATCTAAGGAAGGACCGCACATTGCATATGCTTTTGGGTGGTGGTAGATTGGAAATTATATCGATTTTGGCCCAGTCTACCTCTATTCCATTAGACGAGATGATGTGTCCAAGGACTATTCCTCTTTGTACCATGAAATGACACTTTTCCCAGTTTAAGATGAGGTTTTTCTCCTCACACCTTGTCAAGACCAACCTCAAGTGATTAAGGCACCATTTAAAAGTACAACCAAAAACAGAAAAATCATCCATGAATACCTCGAGAAATTCACCCACCATGTCCGAGAAAATACTCAACATGCATCGTTGGAATGTGGCGGGTGCATTAGATAGGTCGAATGGCATTCTTCGGTATGCGAAGGTGCCGAGCGGGTATGTAAAAGTGGTCTTCTCTTGGTCTTCTGGGGCTATTTCAATTTGATTGTAACCAGAATAGCCATCTAGGAAGCAATAATAGGAATGACCCGGCAACCTCTCCAAAATTTGATCCATGAAGGGGAGAGGGAAGTGGTCCTTCCTCGTGACTGTGTTTAGCTTCCAATAATCAATGCACATACGCCAACCAGTGGTCACTCTAGTCGGTATAAGCTCATTGTTGGCGTTTTCTACAATGGTAATATCGGACTTCTCAGGGACAACTTGGGTAGGACTCACCCATTGGCTATCCGAGATGGGGTAGATGATACCCACATCTAGTAGCTTTAACACCTCTACTTTGACAACCTCCATCATGTTTGGATTTAGCCTTCTTTGAGGTTATCTAGTCGTTTTTGCATTTTCTTCGAGGTGTATACGGTGAGTACAAACCGAAGAGTCTATCCCCTTGAGATCCGCTATTGTCCATCCTATGGCTCCCCTATATTCTTTGAGTAACTCAATCAACTTGAGCTCATGGTCTTTCCCTAAGTGAGAAGCAATGATAACAGGGAATGTTTCTTCTTGACCCAAATATACATATTTAAGCTCGGATGGCAATGGTTTAAGGTCAAGCTTCAGTGGTTTGACGTTAGACGGTAGAGGCCTTGATGTCATTGGGGGCAATCTTTCAAAATGGGGACTCCACCGGCTAGTACCAACTACCGGTTTCTCAATATTCAATGCTTGCACAATTTCACTAATGATGGGGTCTTTGGAATCCTCGAAATGTGTCACGCATATCTCCAAGCTTTCTAGTGGTTCAAGTTGGAGGAGCTCTTCTTCTTCAAATGATTCGAGCATATTTACCTCGAAGAGCTTGTCGTCATCGACATCCCTATGCCTTTTGCCCAAGTGGAACACATTCACCTCTAATGTCATGTTCCTAAAGGATAACTGCATCACCCCATTCCAGTAATTTATGATTGCGTTTGATGTAGCAAGGAACGGGCGGCCTAAAATCACCGGTATTTGAGTGCTAGCATTTATAACCGGTTGTGTGTCTAAGATGATAAAATCCATCGGGTAGTAGAATTTTTCAACTTGGACTAGAACATCCTCAACTATCCCTCTCAATACACGGATGGATCTATCAGTTAATTGGAACATGGTTTTAGTGGGTTTTAATTCACCAAGACTCAATTGCTCATATACCGAGTACGGGATCAAGTTTACGCTTGCTCCCAAGTCTAGCAATGCACGCTCAATCCGGTAGTCGTCAATGATGCAGGAAGTTGTGGGACTACCGGGATCCTTGAATTTTAGAGGGGTCTTTTGAGTGAGGATGGCACTCACTTGCTCATTCAAAAAGGCCTTCTATTGCACATTATATTTGCTTTTAGTTGTGCATAGGTCATTTAGAAACTTGGCATAAGAGGGGATTTGTTTAATGGCATCAAGTAGTGGAATGTTGATCTTGACTTGTCTGAAAATCTCTAAAATGTCATGAGAGTTTGGGAGAGATTTTGGAGCAACCAATCTCGAAGGGAATGGTGCTACGGGCTTGCAACCGTGTTCCGTTTCTTGTGGGGCTAAGTTGGATCCGTCCTCATCCTCAGAATTTACCGGATCATTAGGTTTGTCGGCCTTCACCGAAATAGTTTTGTCAATTTGTTTACCACTTCTAAGAGTGGTGACGGATTTGGCTTGCTCCATATGTTGGTTGGAGGGATTAGGAATGCTTACTTCATATACTTGCTTTGGATTGGGCTGAGGTTGGGCCGGAAAGGTCTCTTCCCTAGCATTCAAGCGTCCCTTAATCTCATCAACCGAGACTTTAAGCTCTTAGAACATTTGCTGATTTGATTGATTGATTTACATTTGCCCTTGGATAAACGCCTTAATTATCCTCCATTGAGAATTGAGGTGGGGCCATATTTTGCATGGGTGGCCCTCCTTGAGAGTTGGCAGGATTACCCGTGGGAGCATTCTTCCAACTGAAATTTGGGTGGTTCTTCCAAGTAGAATTGTACATGTTACCCACCGGTCCATTGAAAGGCCATTGATAACCATATGTGGCATTTGCGTGTTCATGTAACACCTCTTGAAACGCAGGAATTATAGGACAATCTTGCGTCATGTGTATATTAGTGAAACAAATCCGACACGTGGTCTCAATAGCTTCATTGGACTTTGAAACTCCACTTTTACTAAGTTCCATGGCCTCGATTTTCCTTGTGAGGCTGGCTAGCCTTGCATTCACATCATCTTCCTCCTTGAGGATAGAAATCCCTCATTTCTCCTTTTCTTGAGTAGGCTTGGGGTTATTAGATTTATCCGAGGTATCCCATGATTGGGCATTCTCGGCCAACATATCCAAATAACTCCAACCTTCATCTGGATTATTGCTCATAAACTCGCCGTTGCACATCATCTCTACGAATTGACGCATATTGGAACTTAATCCATCATTGAAGAAGTTTATGATTCGCCAACTTTCGTAACCATGATGTGGGCAAGCAAGTAGAAGGTCCTTAAACGTTTCCTAGCATTGGAAGAATGATTCACTCTCTTTAGCCGGAAAATTCATTATGGCTCTTCAAAGGGTGTTCGTTTTATGAGTTGGGAAGAAAATTTTCAAGAATTCCTGGGTCATCTCGTTCCATGACCCTATCGAGTGTGGTCTAATAGAGTGAAGCCAAGTCTTGGCTCTTTCTTTCAATGAAAAGGGAAAGAGTTTACGTTTGATGGCATCTTGTGAGACATTCACATATTGTAAAGTAGCCACCACTTCTTCGAATTCCTTTAAGTGTAAGTATAGGCTCTCGGAGTCTAGCCCATGGAACCTTGGTATGAGTTGAATTACACCTTGCTTTATATCGATATTTCCCCCTGTTAGTGGTAAGACCACGCACGAGGGTGTGGTTGCACGGGCTGGTTGTAGGTAGTCCCGTAAAGATCTCATTGGGGGAGCATTGTGCACCTCATTCTCTCCTATTCCCTCTTGATTTGCGTTTGTGGTTGGAGTAGGGGGTGAAGGATTCCCTAATGAAATTTGATCCATACTTCCCAAATTTTCACGATGTTCTACAGATTTTCGGACTCGTCTATGAACGGAGAGTGGTCCAACTAAACCACCTTCAGATTGGAGACGATTGTTGTGGTCACGTTCCCTACGGGACATAAACCACAGAATCCAAAATCTAAACTAAACCTAAATCCTAAAATCTGAAAATAAAAACTGAAAACTAAAGAAGTTCAAATTGGAAGGATAGTACCCGATTTGCTTGAACTAGAAGAACTTCCTACAAAACAAAACAAACTTTGTTAGTTCTATAATTTAGAAAAACTAATCCTAAGAAAACAATAAAACCTAACTACTTCTACTCTATAGCCACCAAAATAATTTAGAACCATTTAACCTATCATCCCCGGCAGCGGCGCCAAAACAATGTTCCCTAGCCACAAGTGGAAGGCTGTGATGTAGTAATAAATCTCGGTGAGACCGAGGTCGATCCACAAGGAATAAGGTAAACCGATTCAAGTTGTTCCAGCAACTTCGAATTCAGTGAATTAAGCATTTTAGGTTTATAAACTAACTTAAAATAGTAATTATAAAAATCTGTAATTAAAGGGAACTAAGGCTTTTGAGGATCCACTTGTGATAGCCCTCATGTGAATTCATTCATCCAAGCATAACATAACTAGAATTGAAGTTTTATCTCTCTTCTAGTTGGAAGTGAAATTGCGGTTTTACTGCTTATAGAGATACTCGGAGATATGTCTAAGGACCTAGAGAGGGGGTGATTAGGACCTTATCAAAATCTTTTCGCCTACTAACAAATATTATTTAATAAAACAAAGTAAGCAAGAACACTTAGGCTTCCAAGCCTAAGTGGGTCCAATCACAAGACTAGCATATGGTTAATCAATAAGCAATCCTAGTCTAAAGCATGCATAGGTAAATAAATGATCCAACTAATTAAGATCCTAACCTATGCAACTTGTGTAGACTTATGAGGGTGGATCAATGAGCTCAAGTCTACACAACTAGTGAAGGTACATCTTGTGTGTGGATGAGCCTAATAAGTGCCTAGCATACATTCCTATCAAGCAATCATAATTAAACAATTAAACTAACAATGCTAAGATATAAATGTGCTCAATTCAATCACAAACACAAGAATGTATAGTGGTTGTTAATGTCAGATTTTGCAACGAGATCCTTCGGTTGTTCTCCTTCACTCCAACAGGGATTTCCTCCAACAGACCTGAAAGAAGACAGATTGCAACTAAGGGTGGCTGGGATCCAGCCGTCAGCCCTCCGATGCTTAAGTCAGGCCAAAGCAAGAAGAATAGCCAAGCAAAACGGGACAGAATTTAAATGTTGTGTGTACCTGCTCTTAACGGAGTCACCCCTTTATATAGATCTGAAGCAGCCCAATTCGTTACGTAAGATATCGAAAGCTGATGTTGCATACGATACTGAGATCTTGCTGATTTCGTGGGATAAGATCCTATCTTTAGAGTCGAGATCCAACCCAATGACTTATTTCAACAATCACGCCCCTTGATGGCAATCCCTTGAGATCCGGAACCATTTAGAGAAGATAAGCCCAAAAACTGACCTATACGGGCTGCCGGTAAGCGTAGTAATAGCGCTGATGTGTCATGATAAACTGGAAGCCGTAGTTAGAGTCATAGCTTCTGAAAAGGAAAGTGACGCCCGTAGTTGGAGTCATAGCTTCCGAAAAGGAAGGAGACGCCGACAAGACGGAAACCACCGAACTGGATGTAGCCCTGCTTGGCCTCGCAGAATCATACTGCTCGACGGGAATCGGGTGCTGGTACTGAAGGATAAGAGATGTAACCGCAGAAAAGCTGTTCGCATGTTGGAACCTGGTCGCGAGTCCAAGTGCTCGCTCATTTTGACGTAACTCCTTTCAACGACTTATGAGAAGGTCTGCTCGCTATTCAGGGAAGGAATCTTTGCTTCGCTTTATCTGATCATAGACTAAGGGAGCTCGAAGCTTTGCGAATAGGTGCTCTGTATTTATCCGTCCTACGACTCTCGAGCTTATGATCTCAAGAGTCGAATGGGCAACCTACACTTACCCGATCAGCGACTCTCGATCAGATGATCTCGAGAGTCTGATACTTTCCTGATCTGCGACCCTCGATCAGATGATCTCGCGGGTAGAATGGGCGATCGTGTACAATCTTTAATAGCTGAGCTGATCTCCGTTAATTTGTCTATAACAGATGCCCCCCAAGTCCTTGCCGCCAAGAATTTTTAAGGGAAGGACTTAGCTCACTATCACACGTAACCGTCCGCTGCTTTCATCGAGAACGGCACCTCACTTGATGGGCTGGAATTAATGAGCGCCAGCTTTCCGCAGCCTTTTTGCTGATGGAAAATGAAGGGGCGCTCGCCACGTGTTTGAGGAGTTAATGGGCGTGCCTGCTCGAGCGTTGTGTCAAAGGAGGGACTGCCACGTGCCATCAGATACAGCGGAATGATTGCCTATAAATATACGGAGTCCGCCATTTCTTTGATTTTCTACAGAAGCTTTTTCGAAAGGAACTTGCAGTCTTTTCTTTCCATTCTTCTTCTTCCTCCGGTGTTCATTTTCTTTTCTGTTTTTGATATACTTCCTTTTTTCTCCTTCTTTTATTTTTAACTTCTCATGGCTGGGAACTCTGACGAGACCACTGTCCCTCTTGGTGATGCCACTCCGGAATCCTCTGCCTCCAGCAGTGCGAGGGTTCCGGCAGGGAGATACACAGTAGCCGGATATCCTTCCATTTTATCGGAGGACCGGTTGGCTGAGCTACGGGAGAGATATCTGATCCCTGATTCAGTCACTCTCCGCTTGCCCGGAGGTGGAGAAACACCAGACTCCCCCCCCCCCCCCCCCCCCCCCCCAGGATGCGTAGCATTTTATGAGTACCAGCTTATCCTGGGGGTACGCCTTCCCCTCCATCCCTTCATTCGCGATGTACTCCGGTGTTACAAGATTGCCCCCGGGCAACTCATCATGAACGGGTGGAGGGTAGTTTTGGGCTCCTTTGCCCTTTGGGCTCAGGCTGGCAACGGGGAACTCACGGCGGAGGAGTTCCTCCGTATGTTTCGTCTGAAGAAAGCTCCCTCCAGCGAAGGCTGGTATTATTTGTGTTATTGGCACCGGGATAATTTCGTGTTGGGGAAGCCCTCCTCGAACTATCCCGGCTGGAGGAAGCGGTGGTTCTATGCTTCCGGGAGCTGGGAGTCTGCCTCCTCCAGGGGTCCAGGAGTGACCCGGTTTTTCTGTGAAGGTAGACACAATCCCGCATTGTGCAGTTTCTCCAGATAGGTTTTTAGGGTTTTGCTTCGTTTGAACCCTGTTTGTGCTCGCAGGTATCCCGGCCTTGAGAAAACCGAATTTGAAGGGAGGGATCAACGAGAAGATTGTCAAAGTGTACAAGGTGCCTGTCGGAGATAGGCATATCGAGGCTTGCTTGTCTCCTTCGCGACTAGCAGCAGCGGGCCTCATATCCAGAAGAGAAGTTGAGATGACGAAGGCTGGAGAGAAGAGAGGCCTACTGCCCCGACTGAAGGGCACAAGCTCCAAGAGGCAGAAGAGAACCCCTGCCGAACCTTCTCAATCTTCCATCCGCACGGGCAGCGATCAGCCTGCCCTTCCCGCAAGCATGGCGGGGGCCCCAGCTGGGCCCACTATTCCTTCACTGGTGGTCGCACCTGGACCACCAGTGATTAACATTGCTGATAATTCCCAGGATGGGGTGGGGTCCGGCTGCCCCCCAGCTGGAGAGGCTCGAGAGCAGATGGAGCCTCAAGAGCCGGCTCCTGCTCGCGAACTGATCCCTGCTGCCGAGCAAGGATCTGTTCGCGAGTCAATGCCTCCCCCTAGCGAGACGACCGGGTTGGTCGTTGCCCAACCGTCGGGAAGCGGGACATATTCTATTCCCCGCCATCTCCATCCAGTATGCAAATTTTTGTTCGAGAACGTCCCGCCTCATGCCTTCGGCTATCTTCCCGAGCCAAGCCCTGAGAACCTTCTCCTCGAAGCGGGGATGAGGATGGTTCAGGTAAGACTTCGTCAAGACCTGCTTCGATCTGTTATTACGTTCCAGAATACTCTCTTATATTTTTCATCTCTTTTACAGGGCTTAGATCTTATTCTGCGAACGAGGCGTGATATCGTTGCCGCCCGTCGCACGATAGATGAGGCTGAGGGAAAGAGGACTGCCTTGGAAAAGGCAGTTCAAGGAAGAGATCAACTGCTCAAGGCTCGTGAGGCGGTGATCGCGAAGAGAGATGAGGAGAAAAAGATCCTCATCGAGAAGATCCAAGTCCTGACCGACAGGTATCAGGCCTTGGACTCAGACTACGTGAAGCTCACGGGTTTGAAGGAGAAGGCTGAGAGAGAGAGGGAGATCTTCCGATAAGACAAGATCTCGTTGGAGGAGCAGTTCGCGGAGGCCAGGTCGCAGCTCAAGGAGGCCTATGACAACCTGACCAGGGAGCGCACCGCTCTTGCGCAGCTTAAGGACGACTCGATCCACTGGGATGAGGAGAGAGTCGCCCTTGTAAAAATGCTCTCGGAGGAAGGTCCTCGGGCGGTTTCCTAGTTCCGGACTTCGCAGCTATATGACGACGAAAGGTACGAGTCATATGATGCTGGTCGCGACTTTGCACTAAGAGTAGTGCAACGAATGATCCCATCCTTTGATATGGGGGAGTTTGGTCGAGTCGCGACCATCATAGCTGCCGAAGAGCAAGCTGCCGCTGAGAATGAGGTGACTGAGGCCACTCAGGCTGAAGGGGCTCCAGAAATGGGCCCTGAAGTTGAGAGCACAGCTCCTCCTCCAAAGGATTGATTTTCTTTGTTTTCCTCTTTTGTATCCGTGAATAGATATTGTAAACATTTATCATCAATGAAAAAATATTTTTGGAAGTATTGTCCTCGTTTACTCTTTCCCTTTCACGCAATGAATGCCTTCTCGTTTCTGTTTACTTTCTTTTCATGTATTGAATGCCTTGTTGCAATGAGAATGTGCTCAATCCGGGGGGTCGTTGCGACTAAACCCTCGTGGAGATAGACTGATCTATCGATTGAGATTTTGATTCTACCAAGGGCAGAAGGTTGGTCAAGAGATGGTATACATTCTCTTCGGGGCTATTCAGGTCCATGTAAATGGAGAAGCAACCAACTAGTAACGATTTCAGTCCTACCAAAGGTAGGCAATTGGCCAAGAGGATGTGTAAGCACTCTCTTCAGGGCTATTCAGGTCCATATAAATGGAGTAGCGGCCAAAAGATATCTTTCACTTTATTCATAAAACGTTGTAATAAACTACATCGAATCTAGGGGTAGTATCGTAGCAAATGCTCCACGTGCCAAGGGCGACGTACAGGCTTCCCTTGCATGTCCTCAAGATAATAAGTACCGGGTCACACAACCCTAATAACCCGATACGGGCCTTCCCAATTCGGATCCAATGAACGAGCAGGAACTCCAAGATTTTGCCTTAGGACCAAATCTCCGAACTGGAAGGATCTAGGCCGAACCTTCGCATTCTGATAACGAGCAATACGTTGTTGATATGCTGCCACTCGTACTTGGGAAGCATTTCTTCGCTCTTCCAAGAGATCGAGATGAAGTCGGAGGTTTTCCTGATTGCTCGCGAGGTCATACTGCTCGATCCGATATGAGGGCACTTGAATTTCCACTGGTACCACTGCGTCAACACCAAATCCTAAGGAGAAAGGAGTTTCACCTGTTGATGTACAAGCCGTGGTTCTATAGGCCCATAATACCTCTGGCAGAAGTTCTGGCCACACCCCTTTACATTCACCTAGCTTGGTCTTTAAATGATGCTTTATGATCTTATTCACTGCCTCGACCTGCCCATTCGCCTGAGGATGATATGGAGAAGTGCGGAGATTACGTATCTTCCATTTGTCGCAAAATTCATCAAAGGCCGCGTTGTCAAACTGTGTTCCGTTATCGGTAATTATAGTATGAGAAAGTCCGAAACGACATATGATATTTCTCCATATAAATTTAGTAGTTTGTTTTTCAGTAATCTTGGCTAATGGTTCTGCCTCGGCCCACTTGGTGAAATAATCAACCGCCACGATCGCGAACCTATTCTGTCCCTTTCCCATAGGTAAGGGCCCGATGATATCGACCCCCCACTGAGCAAAAGGCCAAGGGCTATCAACTGGGGTCATCCGCTCAGACGGTACACGAGGTATAGGTAGATATCGTTGACACTTGTCGCATTTTTTAGAAAATTCGATGGCGTCTGCTTTCATAGTGGGCCAATAATATCCTTACCTCATCGCTTTATACGCTAGGGATCGCCCCCTGGGATGGTTACCACATGCCCCCTGGTGTACTTCATCTAGAACACGAAGTGCTTCTTCTGGATGAAGGCACCTTAAATAAGGCAAGGAGAAGCTTTTTCGCAACAATATTCCATCTTGTAAGGTGTACCTTGCAGCTCGAAGCCGAATTTGTCTTGCAGCTTTCTTGTCTTCTGGTATGTATCCATCTCTGAGATAAAGGATGATAGGATCCATCCAGCATGGAGACGATTGTACCGATATAACCTGCTCGAGAGTCACTTGGTCGATACTCAAGTTCTGACGGTGCTCGATGGGGATCGAATGTGATAACTTCGATTCCGGTGCAGAAGCGAGCTTTGCCAAGGAATCGGCAAGTTGGTTCTGCTCGCGAGGGATATGATTTATTTTATAAGTCTTTAGTTTGGCGAGCAGGATGAGGACACGAGACTTGTATAAGGCCATTCTTTCTTCTTTGGCTTCGAATTCACCAAGAACTTGGTTGACAATGAGCTGGGAGTCGTTATGAATTATCAAATTCTGGACTGCGAGGACAATGGCCAGTTCGAGGCCAACAATCAGGGCCTCATATTCTGCTTCATTATTGGAGACGCGTGATTCGAAACGCAGAGCATATTGAAAATGCGACCCGTCGGGAGCCACTAAAATCAGGCCCGCTCTACTGCCAGTGGCCCGCGATGACCCGTCCACGAAGAGTGACCAAGGAGGCTGGTCGCTGGTCGCGACATTATCTTCAGAAGAATATGTAAATTTGGCGATGAAGTCAGCCACGGCCTGGCCCTTGACTGCGGTCCTAGGACAGAATGAGATATCATGCTCACTGATCTCGACCGCCCATTTAGTTAAGCGCCCAGAAGCCTCAGGTTTTTGAAGGACTTGTCGTAGTGGATGATTTGTTGGTACTAAAATAGCATGGGCTTGAAAGTATGGTCGCAGTTTTCGAGCTGCCGTGACTAAGGCTAGGGCCAGTTTTTCCATATCAGAATACCTAATTTCTGCATCGACCATTGCTCGACTGATATAATAAACGGGCCTTTGCACCCCGGAATCTTCTCTTATTAAAGCGGCGCTAACGGCCATGGAAGACAGAGATAAATAAAGAATGAGTTGCTCATGTGCTACGGGTTTAGATAAAATGGGGGGAGTGCTCATGTATTGCTTCAGTTGTTGAAAAGCTTCTTCACACTGAGGTGTCCAGTTCCAATCAGACTTGGCCGTTGCACGAAGGAGTTTGAAGAAGGGCAAGCACTTATCAGATGCTCGTGAGATGAACCTGTTCAATGATGCGATGCGACCAGCCAGACGCTGAACGTTCTTCAGAGTAACGGGGGATTTCATCTCTATCAATGCTTTAATCTTTTCGGGATTCGCCTCAATTCCACGCTGGCCAACCATGAACCCAAGAAATTTCCCTGCAGACACTCCAAACGCGCATTTTTCTGGGTTCAATTTCATTTGATACTTCCTCATCAGATCAAAGGCTTCTCGAAGATCAGAAATGTGGTCATCTTCAACGATGCTTTTAACGAGCATATCGTCAACATATACTTCCATATTCCTACCGATTTGAGCAGCGAATATTTTGTTGACAAGACGTTGATAAGTGGCCCCTGCATTTTTAAGACCGAACGGCATTACCTGGTAGCAATATAGTCCTCGATCTGTGATGAAGGCAGTATGCTGGCTATCAGGTGGATGCATCATAATCTGGTTGTAACCAGAATAAGCATCCATAAAGCTGAAGAGAGCATGTCCAGCTGTTGAGTCGACCAACTGGTCGATCCACGGTGTCGGAAAGCTATCTTTGGGACATGCTTTGTTCAAGTCTGAATAGTCGACGCACATCCTCCATTTGCCATTATCTTTCCGGACGAGAACTACGTTTGCGACCCACTCTGGGTAGTCAACTTCTTTTATGAAATTAGCCGCGAGCAGCTTCTCAACTTCAGTTTTGATTGCCATTTGCCTTTCTGCAGTAAAGGCACGTCGACGCTGATGTACGGGTTTATGCTTCGGGTCAATGTTGAGACGATGCGCGATGACATTGGGATCGATGCCTGGCATATCTTTATGAGACCAAGCAAACACGTCCTGGTATTCAGTGAGGAAATGGATCAAATCTTCACGGTGGACACTGGTTAAGGAGGAACCGATGTACACGATCTTAGACGAGTCGTCTTCGGTCAGGCGGATCACCACTGTTTCCTCCCCTGGAGTTCCTGATTTCAAAGCATTTTCTCTCGGATCCAACGAGGTGGTGGAGGGAACGTCTGGTGAACCTTGAACTATTTCCATGACAGGTGTCGCTTGAGCCTTCTTTCGATCTTGGAGGGCTATCTGGTAACAGGACCGTGCCTCCTGCTGACTTCCTCGCACTGACCCCGATGCCATTTGGGGTAGGAAATTTAACACACAGATATGAAGGGTGCAAGGCCGCTCCAACCGTAGTTAGAGACGGCCACCCCAAAATGGCGTTATATGCTGATTTTCGATCCACGACGAGGAAGTTTACGAAGACGGTGGTCTTCGCTGGACTCTCTCCAAAAGTAACTGGGAGATCGATGCTTCCTTCAGGTGTTACTACCTCTCCTCCAAAGCCGACGAGGGGGGTTGATACTGGCTTGAGGAGGCTTCTGGATAGTGCCATTTTGTTGAAAGCCTCCAAGTACAGAATATCGGCTGAGCTACCTGTATCCACCATAATTCGATGAGTCAAATAATTTGATACCTTCAATGTGACTACGATGGAGTCTTCATGAGGGAAGTGAATTCCCGCTGCATCTTCGAGGGTGAAAGAAATTGGAGGATGGCTCGCTTTTGATGAGCTGGACGTCTGTTCCAGCCAATAGATTTGCTGGGGTTCTTTGGACGCCTTTCGAGCGTATGCTTTTCTTGAAGCTTGAGAGTCACCCCCATAAGCTGGTCCCCCGACGATAGTGCGAATTTCTCCCGTGGGCTCAGCGTCCTCTTGGTCGGTTTGATGATGAGGCGGTTCCTTTTGGCGAGATGAGGTCTTCGCCCTTTCTGGTGATCGATCTTTACGAGCAACATAATCCTGGAGATGGCCTTTTCGAATAAGGGCTTCGATATGGTCTCGTAGAGAGATGCAGTCCTGGGTCCTATGCCCGTAATCTTTGTGGAAGTAACAGAACTTGCTCTTGTCCCTCTTCTCAGGATCGGATTTGATCTTTGCAGGCCACTTCACATATGGCTTGTGTTTAATCTCCATTAGGACCTTTTCAGGAGACCGATTAAGAGGAGTGTAGTTATGATATTTACTAGAGTAAGGCTTCCTAGGAGAACGATCGCGCTGATCACGACGGTATTTCTTATCTGTAGAAGAAGTTCCTTCTGGCTTGCGTTTCTTACTTTGTACTCCATGGCGTGTCAACGCGACTTCTTCTGCATTAATATATTTCTGGGCTTTGGCTTGGAATTCTGCCATAGTTTTCGGCGGGCTTTTATCTAAGGCAAATATGAATTTCTCGCTCGTTATCCCGGCAATGAGGGCTGTAAGACCCTTTTCTTCAGTGTAACCCTCAGTTTGAACGGCTTCGGCAGTGAACCGTACTGTGAACTCCTTTATGGTCTCCCCATGCTGCTATTTCAGATTCATCAGATGGGAGGCTGGCTTCTTAATGCGAATACTTCCCATGAATTGAGAAAGGAATATCTCCGATAATTGGGAAAAGGAACTGATGGAACGGGGCTTTAACCCCCGGAACCACGTACGAGCTGCTTCCTTCAATGTTAAGGGAAAAGCCCTACACATGATTTCTGAACCATGTCCCTCCAACTCCATGAGGGACCTGTATGTTTCCAGATGTTCAAGAGGGTCGCCAATGCCTGTGTACGGAGCGATAATAGGCGCTCGATACTTTCTGGGTAACGGGGCTTCCATGACCTCGCTGGTGAAGGGAGATTCAGATTGATGTATCGCCGCCATGACGGCAGATGGCCGATTTACCTGGTATCGCTGTTCCATGACATCAAAATGATCATGGATTCTTTTGAGATCTCCTTCCCATAGTAGGGTATAGCTAGATGTTTCGGCGGTGGAGCCTTGCGGTTGAGGTTGTCGAGACGAACTGGAATGTATAGAATGTGGAGACGGCACAGGGGGATGGCTGCCAAGTGGTGGGACCTGTGGTTCGTCCATAGAATGTCTGGAAGCCACCGGTATGGGTTACGGTGGTAGTCCTTCGGAGGGTTGTCTTTGCGGTTCAGGGAAGTGCTGATCAAGCCGATTTGACAGCGCCTGAACTCCGGCGTTTAGAGTTAGGAGAGTGTTTCCAAGGAAACGTAGGACATCATCATGATTTCCAGAGGCCTCCAATAATGGGTTTGTTGATGGCATATTCGGGGCTCCTTGAGGGATATTCATCGGAGCAGGTGGGAGGTCAGGTACGGATTCCGTCTCATCAGGCGGAGGTGGTGCCTGCCTTAAAGTTGAAGGGTGAACGGCCTTTTTAGGAGGCATCGTCGAAGGATTTTGATCGGTGGTTAGAACGATTGATTTTGACGATCAAGTCGTTCCCACAGACGGCGCCAAACTGTTAATGTCAGATTTTGCAACGAGATCCTCCGGTTGTTCTCCTTCACTCCAACAGGGATTTCCTCCAACAGACCTGAAAGAAGACAGATTGCAACTAAGGGTGGCTGGGATCCAGCCGTCAGCCCTCCGATGCTTAAGTCAGGCCAAAGCAAGAAGAATAGCCAAGAAAAACGGGACAGAGATTAAATGTTGTGTGTACCTGCTCTTAATGGAGTCACCCCTTTTTATATATCTGAAGCAGCCCAATTCGTTACGTAAGATATCGAAATCCCGCTGATGTCGCATACGATACTGAGATCTTGCTGATTTCGTGGGATAAGATCCTATCTTTAGAGTCGAGATCCAACCCAATGACTTATTTCAACAATCACGCCCCTTGATGGCAATCCCTTGAGATCCGGAACCATTTAGAGAAGATAAGCCCAAAAACCGACCTATACGGGCTGCCGGTAAGCGTAGTAATAGCGCTGATGTGTCATGATAAACTGGAAGCCGTAGTTGGAGTCATAGCTTCCGAAAAGGAAAGAAACGCCCGTAGTTGGAGTCATAGCTTCCGAAAAGGAAGGAGACGCCGACAAGACGGAAACCACCGAACTGGATGTAGCCCTGCTTGGCCTCGCAGAATCATACTGCTCGATGGGAATCGGGTGCTGGTACTGAAGGATAAGAGATGTAACCGCAGAAAAGCTGTTCGCATGTTGGAACCTGGTCGCGAGTCCAAGTGCTCGCTCATTTTGACGTAACTCCTTTCAACGACTTATGAGAAGGTCTGCTCGCTATTCAGGGAAGGAATCTTTGCTTCGCTTTATCTGATCATAGACTAAGGGAGCTCGAAGCTTTGCGAATAGGTGCTCTGTATTTATCCGTCCTACGACTCTCGAGCTTATGATCTCAAGAGTCGAATGGGCAACCTACACTTACCCGATCAGCGACTCTCGATCAGATGATCTCGAGAGTCTGATACTTTCCTGATCTGCAACCCTTGATCAGATGATCTCGCGGGTAGAATGGGCGCTCGTGTACAATCTTTAATAGCTGAGCTGATCTCCGTTACTTTGTCTATAACAGTGGTTTGACTTTGAGTCTACTTGACTCCCAGTTCAAGTGCTCAACTCCTTTGAGCACACCGGTATTCACTATCGAAGGTTTTAAATGAGGTTCACCTCTCAACCTTTACATGGAGGTTTTACCGGTTCACCTCTCAACCATTACTGGAGTTTTAGACATAGGCTAACTCTCAACCCAACGCACGTTTACTCCCGTGTCGGAGGCTCCCGCTTGGAGACTTAGTTTAGGCCCGGCTAACGGGCCAAGGAACGGCTAACGTCCCTAGGTCGAGTTCGACAAACAAACTCTAAATGGACTCTCAAAAAGGACAACCTTACTTGTCGGATGAGCCCCTTGTTTAGCGTCGGTTCGGGTTGCTTGATCTCCGCTCTCCTGTGCTTCAATCAACTTCCCTTGCTCCCACGATCGTGTCGCCATTGCGTCGCCAATGCCTCAGCCACACTCAATCAAACACCTTGCATGTGATGCCTTTGAGATGCCCAAGGTGCTAGGAGCATAGGTTTGAGAACTCTACAACTAATGGGAATGGGTTGCCTAAAGTCTCTCTCCTACAACGATCTCATCTTAGAGTTTTGGACAAAGATATGCCAATCTATAAGGTTCCAAACTCTAGAGATCAAGAGGGGATGAAGGTCATCTTCTTCATGAGCTTGGAATGCTCTAATCTTGTGTTAAAGCACAAGGAAGATGCCTTGCATAGGTTGGGAATGAGCCTTAAATGGTCTCCAACAATGGTGGCTTCACTCCTCTCGAAATCCCCCTGCCAATGCCCAAAAACCGTGCTCCATATATAGGAAAAGTGAGCTCCAACGGTCATAAAACGGGCAAAAAATGGCTTTGCCGACCTATCCCGACCGGTCAGCCAAAGAGCTAAGCAAGACAGAAAAGCTACTGTCTTGAGGGAAAAGCTGCCCGACCGGTCTTGACCGGTCGGACCAGCCTAGCCGACCGGTCTCGACCGGTCGGACCTCCTGCCTGCACAAAACAGCAACTTGCTGTTGAAACTGGACATACGTCTGACCGGTCTTGACCAGTCAGTCCAGTCCATCCGACCGATCACGACTGGTCGGTCCACCTGTAACCTGTAAACATAGTAGGGTTGCTGTTTGGTCTGGCCGACCGGTCTTGACCGGTCGGACCAGTCCAGCCGACCGGTCGGACAGGCCTGGTTCACATAGCTATTTGCTGATCTACGTATACACCAACCTCCTCACTATGGCCAAGGTTTGGGTGTTCTTTTGGGACACCTAGGGCCAATCTATGATGACAAGGGGTATCCTAACATGGTCAAGGTCATCAAATAGGTTAAAGGGTTGGGTTTTGGTCAAGGTTAAGGCACATCAAGGCATCACTTTTACCTGAATCTTCTTCCTTGATGCAGCGGGGCCAACTGAGTCTTCGGTCTTCATCTTCATTAGGCTCAACCGACACTAAACTCACTGACGTAAGTGATTGACAAACAAGGTGCACTAGTATGCCACAGAAAAGTGCACTAACAATCTCCCCCTTTGTCAATTACTTACAAAAAAACCTAACCTACTAAAACAAAATACATATTCACGATATTACATTGATAAAGCATTAAATACAGGACTCTTGACATGCCTAAACTAAGCTGCTCGTCTTCAGTTTGCTCCCCCATAACCTGTCAATCCCTGCATCACAAAACATAGCAAACTAGTTTTGGTGGGACTTGATCTTTTTCCCCCTTTTTGTTAGCAATTGACAAACTATTCTCTCTAACTTAATGATATATCAATAAGGCTAAGGTAAGAGTAGATAGAATGTCGCAATTATAACTATAAGCACATGCTATCAAGGAGAGTATAGGGTGCATGAATCATAAATACATGGAGCAAGCTAATGAACATGATTAACAAGAAATATAACTATCTAGGCATAGTTAATCATGCAACATTGGTCAAGGATATACATTTGCAATAAAAGCACAAAGGGCTTATAGCCCAATCAACCAACCTCCCCTATTGGTATATCAAGACCAATACAAAGCAAAGATTAGCATATAATGAAGCATAAAACTCAAGATGATTAGCTAATCTAAGCATGATGATAATCTAGCAAGCAAATGTATTAAATAAAAGCAAGGCTAAATTATCAAAAATTGGGCTAATGAGGCTTGAATCCTCTGATTTGCCCATACACCCAAAAATGAGGCTGAAATCCTCAGATTTTCCTATTGAAGCATTTCTAGCTACCCTCACTAACTATGTTTAGTTTGATTAGCCTAAGAGTAACTAAATTCCTCAACACCCTCATAGAATGTAGCATGAGATGAGGGGTTGAGAACTCCTTCTTCTCCTATAAGGGATAGCGGTTGGGATCCCCTCTTAGATAAGCTGGTAGAGGGGATGTGGTGGAGGCTGAGAGAGCAAGATCTTTATGTTGGCTCTCATCACAAGCGGAGTCACCAGATCCAGACTCCTCCGTATTATCCCAAGTGGCAGCCATTGCCATTTTACTTTTCGGTTTAGGCCCTTCCGGGCATTCCCGGGCAATATGGCCACGACGACCGCAACTATAACAATGGACGGATGAAGGTATGGATGATTTTCCTTTATGTTTATCACCCTTCTTGTCCTTCTTGTCACAGCTATTCCCTCTATCAAATTTGAGGAATCTCTTGAATTTTTTGTTTAATTTCTCTTCCTCATCATCCTCATCATCACTATCTTCCTCTGACTCACTCTTAATATTCTTATGTTTGTGAGAGGACTTAAGAGCGATGCTTTTCTTCCTAGAGGGGGCCTTAAAGCTTAGTTCATAAATTTGTAGGGATCCTATGAGTTCTTCAACTTTCATGGTATTTAGATCTCGACATTCTTCTATGGTAGTAACTTTAGAAGAGAACCGTTCCGGAAGGGATCTCAGAATTTTCCTACATAGTCTATTTTTCGGAACAGGATCCCCTAAGCCCCACATATCATTTGTGATCTTGTTCAGTTTGGTATAGAATTCAGTAAATGTTTCATGCTCCTCCATAATAATGTTTTCAAATAGAGTAGAGAGGCGCTGAAGTTTAGAGTTTTTAACAACGTTTGTACCTTCATGGGTAACCTCAAGAATATCCCATGCCTGTTTACTGGTTGTGCAGTTTTGAATCCGACCAAATTCATCTTTAGATATTGAACAAAAAATGGCATTCAGGCCTTTGGCATTATCAATACGTTGAGCTTTATCATAATTAGTGCACATCGCCTTATCTTTTGGCCTGAGGACATCCGGTTCACCTTCCTTATGAATAATGTCCATTGGGGGTTCATATCCAATAACCACCATGTCCCTCACGTCTGAATCAATAGATTCCAAGAAGAGGCGCATTCGGGCTTTCCAATATGGATAGTTTGACCCATCAAAGAAAGGAGGCTTAGTGACGGATGAAGAGTCCTATCTAGACATATTTTCAAGTTTCTCTTAGGATCTACCTCTAGGCAATTAAGCCCTTAAAGAGGAACCCTCTCTGATACCAATTGAAATTGTGGTTTTACCGCTTATAGAGATACTCGGAGATATGTCTAAGGACCTAGAGAGGGGGTGATTAGGACCTTATCAAAATCTTTTCGCCTACTAACAAATATTATTTAATAAAACAAAGTAAGCAAGAACACTTAGGCTTCCAAGCCTAAGTGGGTCCAATCACAAGACTAGCATATGGTTAATCAATAAGCAATCCTAGTCTAAAGCATGCATAGGTAAATAAATGATCCAACTAATCAAGATCCCAACCTATGCAACTTGTGTAAACTTATAAGGGTGGATCAATGAGCTCAAGTCTACACAACTAGTGAAGGTACATCTTGTGTGTGGATGAGCCTAATAAGTGCCTAGCATACATTCCTATCAAGCAATCATAATTAAACAATTAAACTAACAATGCTAAGATATAAATGTGCTCAATTCAATCACAAACACAAGAATGTATAGTGGTTCGACTTTGAGTCTACTCAACTCCTGGTTCAAGTGCTCAACTCCTTTGAGCACACCGGCATTCACTATCGGAGGTTTTAAATGAGATTCACCTCTCAACCTTTACACGAAGGTTTTACTGGTTCACCTCTCAACCATTACCGGAGTTTTAGACATAGGCTAACTCTCAACCCAACGCACGTTTACTCCCGTGTCGGAGGCTCCCCCTTGGAGACTTAGTTTAGTCCCGGCTAACGGGCCAAGGAACGGCTAACGTCCCTAGGTCGAGTTCGACAAACAAACTCTAAATGGACTCTCAAAAAGGACAACCTTACTTGTCGGATGAGCCCCTTGTTTAGCATCGGTTCGGGTTGCTTGATCTCCGCTCTCCCGTGCTTCAATCAGCTTCCCTTGCTTCCACGATCGTGTCGCCATTGCGTCGCCAATGCCTCAGCACACTCAATCAAACACCTTGCATGTGATGCCTTTGAGATGCCCAAGGTGCTAGGAGGATAGGTTTGAGAACTCTACAACTAATGGGAATGGGTTGCCTAGAGTCTCTCTTTTACAACGATCTCATCTTAGAGTTTTGGACAAAGATATGCCAATCTAGAAGGTTCCAAACTCTAGAGATCAAGAGGGGATGAAGGTCATCTTCTTCATGAGCTTGGAATGCTCTAATCTTGTGTTAAAGCACAAGGAAGATGCCTTGCATAGGTTGGGAATGAGCCTCAAACGGTCTCCAATAATGGTGGCTTCACACCTCTCGAAATCCCCCTGCCAATGCCCAAAAACCGTGCTCCATATATAGGAAAAGTGAGCTCCAACGGTCATAAAACGAGCAAAAAACGGCTCTGCCGACCTGTCCCGACCAGTCAGCCAAACAGCCAAGCAAGACAGAAAAGCTACTGTCTTGAGGGAAAAGCTGCCCGACCGGTCTTGACCGGTCGGACCAGCCCAGCCAACCGGTCTCGACAGGTCGGACCTCCTGCCTGCACAAAATAGCAACTTGCTGTTGAAACTGGACATACGTCCGACCGGTCTTGACCGGTCGGTCCAGTCCATCTGACCGGTCACGACCGGTCGGTCCACCTGTAACATGTAAACATAGTAGGGTTGCTGTTTGGTCTGACCGACTGGTCTTGACCGGTCGGACCAGTCCAGCCGACCGGTCGGACAGGCCTGGTTCACACAGCTGTTTGCTGATCTACGTATACACCATCCTCCTCACTATGGCCAAGGTTTGGGTGTTCTTTTGGGACACTTAGGGCCAATCTATGATGACAAGGGGTATCCTAACATGGTCAAGGTCATCAAATAGGTTAAAGGGTTGGGTTTTGGTCAAGGTTAAGGCACATCAAGGCATCACTTTTACCTGAATCTTCTTCCTTGATGCAGCGGGGCCAACTGAGTCTTCGGTCTTCATCTTCATTAGGCTCAACCGACACTAGACTCACTGACGTAAGTGATTGACAAACAAGGTGCACTAGTATGCCACAGAAAAGTGCACTAACAGGAAGATATGGCATTCAAACACAAACAATCTCTACTCAAGTTGAAGAACAAGGTTCTAGTTCTAATGAAGCTCATAGAAGTCGAATATGTAGCCTTCGAAGTAACGGTCATGCCAATGGACTATGGTACGCTCTAGGTTTACTACAATTTGAATCTAATCAATTCAAACATGATAATCTTAGAGAATTGCAAGGAACTCATGTCCAAAGCACATGAACTCTCATAAAACATTCAAAAATATCACTTTTATTGAAACTAGAACTTAAAAATTAAAACTTTAAGCAAAGTACTTGAAATAGAACGAATCTAACATGATAACTACTCACAAGCTTCACCTCTTAGCCTTAGCTAAGAGGTTCTAGCCGAGCATTATCATGCTTCAACTAGAATTCAAAGAAAAACTACACAAAAACATGAAAAACTAGAAAAAAATCCTAATTGGAGGAGTTGAGGTCGCTCCACGATGATCTCCCTTGCTCCCCACGAACTTAGAACTCTTCTAGCATACCTTAGCAAGGATGCCAAGGTGTCCTTTTATAGGAAAAACCACGAACTGCCTTGGATTGCGTAAAAACTTACACACATATGTCGGTCATCAGACGCTGGTCGAGCGCCCGGTCAAGTAGTTGTCGGGCGCCTCACCGTGCTTGAATTCAGTCATTGCTTTTTAATGAAATCCTCTTTAAATATCGGGCGCCCGACCAGATGGTGGTCGGGCGCCCGGTCAGGTCCAGAACTGTCCAGCATTTTCAACACAAATCCTCCCAATTTCGGTCGCCTGGCCATGTTTTGGTCGAGCGCCCAGTGGCCTTCTGATATGTGTTCGCTTCCCCAAGTGTAGGGTTGCGATGTAGTACAAATCTTGGTAAGACCGAGGTCGATCCACAGGGACTTATGTAGGAACTCACAAAACACTTCCAATAGTTTCTACTGAGAAGCTAACAAATAAGTTTTTAAGGAGATTGATGTGAATAGCAATTTTGAACTTAAACTGAAGTAATCAATTAATAAAAGCACTAGGGGTTCAAGGATCCACTTGTAGCAATCCTTGATGCTCAATTCGCTGTAGTTTCTCGCTTTCTCAACTAGAATCGAAATTAAGATCTATCTAGCCGGATGATAGAGCTGTTAAACCAAACTATCTGCCATATGTAAAATCAATGTATATGATTCACTCAATGCAAGCTAGGACGAGCATACTCAATTGCATAGGTCAGTCCCAATTCTAATAGGCTAAGATCACAACCATAATCATCATTAAATCCTGTCACAAGACAAAACTAGATTATGATTTGAACTTATTCAAATCACGTACACAGTCTCATATACGACAAAAATTCAGAAAATTAGAACTTTGGTAGGAAGTTCCCACATCAAGATCAAAGTGCTAGAGCGTACTCCAATTCCTCGGATCATACAAGTCTAGACTAGTTCACAACAATTAAGAACTTAAGCAATTCTTCCAAACATCCATGAGTGATCATAAGAGTAAGAAAACTACTTAGAACTTGAATTAAACTTCAAACCATTGTTCTTAAACATGAAATCCAACTTAAAACCAACTTAAAATAATTGAAACATCTTAGATTCACTACAAGCTTAGCCCTAGCTAAGAGGTTTAGCCGTTCATAATCTAAGGAAACATGAAACAACTAAGAAAAACATAAAAGCAGCAAACAAACTAAGAGGAGTTGTGGAACTCCGAAATCCACTTCCACCGCCACCCACCGTGCTCAAACCCTTTTAAGATTCCTTAGGAACGATCCCTAGGTGTCCTTTTATAGTGGGGAGGCTCCGCAGCATCAGAATCTTCCAAAAATTACGTAAGAGTACGCAGTGCGTAGAGAAATTCGGGACTTGTAGAACACACATCATTATGCAGACGACCGGTCGGACGACCTGTCTGAGCTCCAAGACGACCGGTCGCACGACCGGTCTCAAAACCGTGAAAAACGTCCAGAGAGTTTCTGGGATTTTTCAACCTAGAAAATAAATTCAAGGACCGGTCGCACGACCGGTGTGAGCATTGGACGACCGGTCGTACGACCGGTCTTAGAAAGTCCAGTGAGTTATGGCCGTAGGGACCCTCTGTTGAATGATCGGACTGGTCGGACGACCGGTCCTTGGCCTTGGACGACCGGTCTTCAGTATCTTCTTCTTCCTTCTTTTCTTCTCTTCTTTGCTTCTTTCTTCCACCCTTTCACACTTGGTCTTGTGATCTTCAATGCTCATAAATCATGTCTTTAAGTCTTCAATTGCTAGCTCCTCTCTCTTATTCGTACAATCACAAATCCATGCATTAGATTAGTCTTTAAATCATGAAACCAATCATAATGAGTGATGAATTGGGGTTAGAATATGCACAATTAAGAGCTCAACACACACCCCAACCACCATTTTGCTAGTCCCGAGCAAAACATGTGTGAAACAAGTTTCATTCTCCAAACCCAACTCTCCTTTAGAAACCATTCTTCTATATATCCCAAGACACACAAGTGTAAGATTCAGAAAAATTAGGTGACAGAGGTTGAAACCGTAAACTCTGAAAACATAATAAGCATCCATATGAAATTGTCGCTGATTGGTTGATAAATAGAAGAACTTGAACAAATTCAACCTAGTGTGCATAGTGAGAATTCATCTCAGGAGTTTCCAGGATTACCTTCTTCATAGATCAACTAAACTATCGATCTCAAGGTAGATATAGCAACAACAAGCCAATGACAGGAATTCGCCTTACTGTCCTTCCGACGGCTTTCACACTATGTCCCATTTCTGGCTTTGGTTATGGGTAGACCATCCCCCGGTTGGTAATAGGTAGCCCTAATCGAAATTTTCCACCATTTTTTCATCATTCCCAATTTCATCCATCCTTTTTCCTTTTTCTTTTAAATTAGATAGGATTTTTATAAATCCATATACTTCGTTATTTTCCCATGGACAAGGATGGACAAAGTACCCCGGCTTGGCTTCTCAACACCTTAAATCAAAGTTTAGCCAATCCACAAATCACATAATCCTTTCAACCCAAGAAAATCGTGTAATGTGAACTAGGTGTGAGAGTGTTCAAATTTTCTATTAATCACATAAATAGGGGAATTCACATATAAAACCATTATGTTAAAAGAAGTTCAAGACTTACAACTCCGTACACTTTGTATCTCCTCTTCTTATACTCATATCATCTCGAATGCATAGAACAAAGTTTTCCAAAAGAGTTTTGAATTTTAGAAAATTGAAAAATTTCTACATAATTACTCGAAATGTTCAAAACGCTGGATTCATCCAAGTGTTCCTACACTCCCCAACCAAATCTTGCATTGTCCTCAATGTAAAAGATGTGCAATGAGCAAAACATGAGAGCAATTCTAAACTAAAACGGAGTGAGGAATGATAGTACCTGAGAGAGTGAAAAGTGGAATTCGTCCTCCTTCTAACAAACCTAAAAAAATAAACAAAAGCAACCAAATCCTAATCCTAACTACTCTATACCTCCATCAGACTAGGAGATCAATCATCCTGATACACAGGATCAGTCAGACTTATGGACATACCTTTTGAAGGAAACTTCTCAAAAAACGGCTTTAATCGTTGACCATTTGCCTTAAAAATGTTGCCGTTCCTTGGATTTAACAACTCGACGGTCCCATATGGGTAGACAGTTTGCACAATGTAGGGACCAGTCCATCGAGATCTCAATTTTTTCAGAAATAAATATAGGCGAGAATTATACAGAAGGACTTTTTGATTGATCGTGAATGTCTTACAAAGAATGTTCTTATCATGGAATATCTTCGTCCTGTCCTTATAAATTCTCGCATTCTCATATGCTTCGTTTCGGATTTCTGCAAGTTCATTTAATTGAAGTTTGCGCAATGAGCTTGCCTTGTCAGAATCAAAATTCATCTTCTTAATTGCCCAATACGCCCTATGTTCCAACTCTACAGGCAAGTGACAAGCCTTCCCATAAACAAATCTATAGGGAGACATTCCAATAGGGGTCTTAAAAGTGGTATGGTAAGCCCAAAGCGCATCGATGAGTCGAAGCGACCAATCCTTGCGATCGGGGTTCACCATTTTCTCCAAAATGTGTTTAATCTCCCTATTGGATATCTCAGCTTGTCCACTAGTTTGTGGGTGATAGGGGGTGCTCACTTTATGTGTTACGCCATATTTTTTCATTAAGGTTTCAAACAAGCGATTACAAAAGTGGGACCCTCCATCACTTATGATGACTCGAGGTGTTCCAAACTGGGAAAGAATATTCTCTTTTAAGAAACGAATGACTGTTTTATGGTCACTATTCCGGCATGGGATCGCCTCGACCCATTCGGACACATAATCAACGGCAAGCAAGATATATACGTTTCCAAAAGAAGATGAGAATGGACCCATGAAATCGATGCCCCAATAATAAAAAATTTCAATTATTAAGATGGGATTGAGTGGCATCATATTTCTACGAGAGATTCCTCCCAATTTCTGACAAGGCTCACATGTTTTGCAAAACTCATGTGTGTCTTTGAACATAGTGGGCCAATAAAACCCACATTGAAGAATTTTGGCTGTGGTCTTCTTAGCCGAAAAGTAGCCACCACATGCCTGAGAATGACAAAAGGAGATAATACTTTGTTGTTCATCATCTGTCACACATCTCCTTATAATTTGATCGGGACAATACTTGAATAAGTATGGGTCGTCCCATAGGAATTTTCGCACCTTAGTGAAGAATTTATCCTTATCTTGCTTTTTCCAATGTGTAGGAATTGTACCTGTAGCAAGATAGTTAGCAATGTCCACATACCATGGAAATTGGGAAACTGCAAGAAGTTGTTCATCAGGGAACATGTCATTGATTGCGGTCGTTCCAGGGGAATCGGTGAGAACAAGTCGAGAGAGACGGTCAGCCACTACATTTTCTACTCCTTTCTTATCACGTATCTTTATGTCAAATTCCTGGAGTAGAAGGATCCATCGTAACAACCGTGGTTTCCCATCCTTCTTAGAGAGAAGGTACTTAAGCGCGGCATGGTCAGTGAATATGATAATCTTGGATCCAATCAAGTAGGACCTAAACTTGTCCAAGGCAAAAACTACAGCTAAAAGTTCTTTTTCTGTAGTAGTGTAGTTTACTTGGGCTGAGTTTAAGGTCTTACTTGCATAGTAGATAACACATGGCTTCTTCTCTTTTCTTTGGCCTAGCACGACCCCAATAGCATAGTCGCTTGCATCGCACATAATTTCAAAAGGAAGGCTCCAATCAGGTGGTTGCATTATGAGAGCACATGTCAGCATACCTTTAAGGGTGGTAAAGGCATTTTAACAATCTTCATTCCAATCGAATGAATTCTCCTTTTGAACTAGGTTACATAAAGGACGAGAGAGTGAACTGAAGTCCTTTATGAACCTTCTATAAAACCTTGCGTGTCCCAAAAAGGACCGCACATCTCATATGCTCTTGGATGGTGGAAGGTTAGAGATAAGATCGATTTTCGCTTTGTCCACCTCGATTCCATTTTGTGAAACGATGTGACCAAGTACAATTCCCTTTTGAACCATAAAGTGACACTTCTCCCAATTCAACACAAGGTTCTTCTCTTCACATCTTTTTAGCACATATTTCAAGTGCTTAAGACACTCATCAAAGCTACAACCAAATACTGAGAAGTCATCCATGAAGACTTCGAGAATTGTCCCCACCATATCAGAAAAGATACTCATCATGCATCGTTGAAAAGTGGCAGGGGCAATGCATAGCCCAAACGGCATCCATCGATAGGCAAAAGTGCCGAATGGACATGTGAATGTAGTCTTTTCTTGGTCTTCACGGGCGATCTCTATTTGGTTGTACCCTGAATAGCCATCAAGGAAGCAAAAATGGGAATGACCCACCAACCTTTCTAAAATTTGATCAACAAACGGTAGGGGGAAGTGATCTTTCCTCGTGACAGTGTTTAGCTTCCTGTAGTCAATGCACATTCTCCAACCGGTAGTAACTCTGGTTGGTACGAGTTCATTATTGGCATTGGCTATGATGGTGATTCCGGATTTCTTAGGCACCACTTGAGTTGGACTCACCCATTGACTATTGGATATTGGGTAGATAATACCCACATTCAATAGTTTTACCACTTCGGCCTTAACCACATCCTTCATGTTTGGATTGAGTCGTCTTTGTGGTTGCCTAGATGTCTTTGCATTCTCCTCAAGGTGTATGCGATGAGTACAAATCAGTGGGTCTATGCCTTTGAGATCCGCAATCGACCACCCAATGGCACTCTTATGTTCTAATAGAGTGGACATTAGCCTACTCTCTTGTTTCTCATCCAAGTGGGAAGAAATCACCACTGGATATGTCTCATCCCGACCTAAATAGACATATTTCAGCTCAATTGGTAATGGTTTTAGGTCGAGTGTTGGTGCCTTGATATTGGATGGGAGGGCTTTGTTCTCGTTTACGGGTAAAGGCTCAAATAGGGCCCTCCATCTTTTGTTATCAAGCACTGGCATCACATTTACAATGGCATCCATCTCTCGTATTGTGTCATCATTTATCACATGAGAGTGAGCCACACATGCCTCCAAAGGGTCGGAATATAATGTTGAGGAGAAAGTTTCCTCCACGAATGATTCAATCAAGTTTATCTCGTGGATCTCCTCATCAACTTCCCGTGGTTGTTTTCATTGATCAAATATATTCAGCTCAAGTGTCATGTTTCCAAAATACATTTGTACAAGCCCGTTTCTATAATTAATAATTGCATTTGAAGTAGCTAGAAAAGGGCGGCCAAGTATGACGAAAATTTGAGCACCGGTACCTATCACGAGACGTGTATCCAAGACAATAAAGTCTACTGGGTAGTAGAATTTATCAACTTGGACTAAAACATCCTCAATCACTCCTCTCGGTATACGAATGGATCTATCAGCAAGTTGGAGTGTGGTTTTGGTGGGTTTCAATTCACCTAACCCAAGTTGTTCATAAACCGAGTATGGAATGAGGTTCACACTTGCCCCCAAATCAAGTATGGCTTGTTTAATCCGGTAGTCTCCTATGATGCATGAGATGGTTGGACTACCCGGATCCTTGTATTTTTGGGGCACCTCTTGTTTGATGATAGCGCTCAAATTCTCAGTCAAAAGTACTTTTTTATGAACATTGTGTTTCCTTTTGACCGTACACAATTCCTTTAGAAATTTGACATATGATGATATTTATTTTATGGCATCCAACAACGGAATGTTGATCTTCACCTGCTTGAAAACCTCTAAAATTTTTAAATTTTTGTCTAAAGGTTTGGGTGAAATCAACCTTTGGGGAAACGGGGCAACCGGCTTGTATTGCCTTTCCGGTTCTTTCTCTTGTGGAGTGTTGTTTGAGCTATCATCTTCTTTGGAATTTTTCGGATCCTTAGACTTTGGGGCCTTCACCGGATTAGATTTATCAATTACTTTCCCACTTCTCAAAGTGGTGATAGCTTAACATGCTCCGTATGTTGGGAGGATGAGCTTACATCTTGTATATCAAATTGGGTTCTTGGGTTAGGAAGAGGTTGGGCAGGAAGTGTGTCTTTCTCCCTAACACTGAGGTGAGATTCAACCCTAGCCATTGAGGTTTTCAATTCATTGATGGCTTGAGTTGAATTTTGATTGAATTTCAATTACTCTTGCATGAACCCATCTATTTTCATAGAATTAGTCTTGTTGTACTCAGCTTGAACCGATACAAAAGCACCCAACATCTCCTTTAGCGTAACTTTTGGTGTAATGACTAGAGATGGAGCTAGTATAGGTTGAGCTTGAGGGATATTGGTAGCATTCGTAGTGGGTCCATTCCTCCAACTGAGGTTGGGATGGTTCTTCCAATTACAATTAAACGTGTTTGAGTTTGGAGCACCAAATTGCCATTGGTAACTGTTTATGGCATTTGATTGTTCTTGTAAGATGTCCTGAACCGCTGAAATTGTGGGAGAATCTTGTGTTATATGTTGATTTCCGGCACAAATTCCAAAAACAGTTTCAACGTCATTAGAGTTTATCGTCTCTCCTTTCTTTAATTCCATAGCCTCGACTTTTCTTGTGAGGCTAGCTACACGTGCACTTATGCTATCCTCTTCTGATAAGAATAAATTCCTCCTTTTTCCCTTTGTTGGCTACTCTTGGACTTTGCTGGTTTAGATGTATCCCAAGACTGTGCATTCTCAGCTAATTCCTCCAAATAGTACCATGCTTCATCAACTTCCTTATTCATGAACTCACCATTACACATCATCTCTACGAATTGGCGCATGGGTGAAGTCAGTCCTTCATAGAAAAAACTTATAACCCGCCAAATTTCATAGCTATGATGTGGGCATGCATTTAACAAGTCCTTGAACCTCTCCCAACATTGGAAGAAGGTCTCATCTTCCTTTTAGGCAAAATTCATGATAAGGCGTCTCAACGTGTTCGTTTTATGAGTAGGGAAATTTTTGTTATGAATTCCCTATGCATATCAGTCCATGCACCAATTGATCTTGGCCTTAATACATGTAGCCAACCTTTAGCTTTATCTTTAAGGGTAAAAGAAAATAATTTAAGCCTAACCACATCATCAGTTACATTTGCAAAGTGCATGGTGGTTATTACATCATCAAATTCCTTAAGGTGTTGATAGGCACTTTCACTGTCTAATCCATGGAATCTCGGGAGGAGTTGGATTACTCCCGATTTCAAATCTACATTCCCTGCATTTTGTGGAAAAACTATGCATGAGGGAGTGCTCGCTCTTGCTGGTTGCAAGTAATCACGTAATGTTCTTGGTCGGGGAACATTCTCAACCACATTCTCTCCCGTTTCGGTTTGGTTTTGGCCCAGATTAGGATTGGCCATCGGATTAGGTTGATTTACAGCCATATTTTCAGACAAAATTGGAGAAGTTAGATGTCTCCTAGCACGTGGTTCTCTGTCAATTCCTTCAACTATTCCACCTTCACTAATGAGTCGGTTATTAGAATCCCGAGCCCAATGTGGCATGCGAAACCTAAAAAAATGAAACAAAAAGGAAAGAAGAATTCTTCCTTCCTTTCTTTACTCTTCTCTAAGACCAAAGCACAAGGTGTCTTGCAATGGCTAGGCCAGAAGCGAGGATAGAGACCGATTTCTCCTGGTCAATAGGGGTTCAGAGAACTCCCCACCCACTCTTTGAATCTTTTAAGAAAAGTGCAGAAAAAGAAGAAAGAGGAGTAGAGGTGAGAAGAGAAATCTCTGAGCACAAGGTGATCCAAGATGGCAGAGCCCACCAATAGGAATCCAGGTGGCACAAGGCCTACCTATCAGAGATCCAAAAAGGAGTCTCCACCCACTCTACAAGAGATGAACATGGTAGGAATGAATAGGAGAAGAAGAAGAGTAAGGTTTAGAAAGATAGAACCTGATTTGGCATTTAAGATCCTTATGTCTTCTTCAGCTTCCTAGAAATCCCTGTAAAAGAAAAATCAAACAAAACAAACTAAGTTAATACTAAAATCCTAAATAGATACTCTTTTCAAAATTTTTGTGAAAAACCGTCAAAGTCCCATGCAACGGCGCCAAAAACTTGTTCGCTTCCCCAAGTGTAGGGTTGCGATGTAGTACAAATCTTGGTAAGACTGAGGTCGATCCACAGGGACTTATGTAGGAACTCACAAAACACTTCCAATAGTTTCTACTGAGAAGCTAACAAATAAGTTTTTACGGAGATTGATGTAAATAGGAATTTTGAACTTAACTAAAGTAATCAATTAATAAAAGCACTAGGCGTTCAAGGATCCACTTATAGCAATCCTTGATGTTCAATTCGCCGTGGTTTCTCACTTTCTCAACTAGAATCGAAATTAAGATCTATTTAGCTGGATCATAAGCAGTTAAACCAAACAATCTGCCATATGTAAAATCAATGTATACGATTCACTCAATGCAAGCTAGGATGAGCATACTCAATTGCATAGGTTAGTCCCAATTCCAATAGGCTAAGATCACAACCATAATCATCATTAAATCCTGTCATAAGACAAAACTAGATTATGATTTGAACTTATTCAAATCACATACACTGTCCCATGTACGACAGAAATTCAGAAAATTAGAACTTTGGTAGGAAGTTCCCACATGAAGATCAAAGTGCTAGGGCGTACTCCAATTCCTCGAATCATACAGGTCTAGACTAGTTCACAACAATTAAGAACTCAAGCAATTCTCCCAAACATCCATGAGTCATCATAAGACTAAGAAAAACTACTTAGAACTTGAATTAAACTTCAAACCATTGTTCTTAAACATGAAATGCAACTTAAAACCAACTTAAACGAATTGAAATATCTTAGATTCAGTACAAGCTTCACCTCTTACCCCTAGCTAAGAGGTTTAGTCGTTCATGATCCAAGGAAACATGAAACAACTAAGAAAAACATAAAACCAGCAAACAAACTAGGAGGAGTTGTGGAACTCCGAAATCCACTTCCACCGCCTCCCACCATGCTCAAACCCTTCTAAGATGCCTTCGGAATGATCCCTAGGTGTCCTTTTATAGTGGGGAGGCTCCGCAGCATTAGAATCTTCCATAAATTGCGTAAGAGTACGCAGTGCGCAGAGAAATTCGGAACTTGTAGAACACGCATCATTACTCAGACGACCGGTCGAACGACCGGTCTGAGCTCCTGGACGACCGGTCGCATGACTGGTCTCAAAACCGTGAAAAATGTCCAGATAGTTTCTAGGATTTTTCAACCTAGAAAATAAATTCAAGGACCGGTCGCACGACCGGTCTGAGCAATGGACGACCGGTCGTACGACCGGTCTTAGACAGTCCAGTGAGTTGTGGCCATAGGGCCCCTCTGTTGAATGGTCGGACCGGTCGGACGACCTGTCCTTGGCCTTGGACGACCGGTCGGACGACCGGTCTTCAATATCTTCTTCTTCGTTCTTTCTTCTCTTCTTTGCTTCTTTCTTCCACCCTTTCACACTTGGTCTTGTGATCTTCAATGCTCATAAATCATGTCTTTAAGTCTTCAATTGCTAGCTCCTCTCTCTTATTCCTACAATCACAAATCCATGCATTAGATTAGTCTGTAAATCATGAAACCAAGCATAATGAGTGATGAATTGGGGTTAGAATATGCACAATTAAGAGCGCAACAATATACATGCTGAACTCTTCTTTCTTCTGGCCGATCCAGGTCTTTTTGATGTGGTTCTTCAGGGCCTCTTGTCAGTGTCTTCAATGTAGTTCCAAAGGGCCCTTTTAGTAACAAATTCATGACTTCTCTCTTTCATTCCTACATACACAAAACAAGCATTAGATGGGTCTTTTAAGCATGCAAACCATGCATTTAATGTGATGTAATGGGCTAGAAAATGTATAAAATGGGAGCTCAACAAGCATATATGACCAATCTCGATAGGTCCTAACCATCTTCTCAAGTATCCTGACGATTGTCTTGTTGGCGGCTTCTACCCCACCATTCATTGGAGGACGGTAAGGGCTTGATCAATGATGTTGAATCTTGAACTTGCTGAGGAAGTCATCCATCTTCTTGTTGACGAATGGGGTTCTGTTATCTATAATAACAGCGTTTGGGATTCTATACCCGCGTATGATATTATTCTTCATAAATTCGATCACTTGAGATGCTGTTCTTATGGTGTAGGAGGCTGCTTCTACTCACTTGGTGAAATAGTAGACTGCCACAAGTATATACTCATGACCGTTTGATGCTTTTGGATTCACCTTCCCAATGATGTCGAGACCCCACATAGAGAAAGGCCAAGGAGTTGTCAGGTTGTACAATTCTGATGAAGGGGCATGAATTTGATTCACATGCTCCTGATACTTGAAGCATTTTCTGACGTACTGGCAGCAATCTGTCTCCATAGTGAGCTAATAGTAGCCGAGTTGTAGAATATTCTTTGCCATCATGTGCCCGTTCATGTGTGGGCAACAGATTCCTTCGTGAATTTCTTTCATGATCTTAGCAGCTTCTGCTTCATTGACACATTGAAGAAGGACTTGATTGTATGATCGTTTGTAAAGAATTTCACCATTGATAGTGAACTGTCCTGCCAAACGCTGGATGGTTCGGCAATCTGTTGTTGTTGTTGCTTCCGAATATTCCTGGGTTTCGAGATATTGCTTGATGCCGTCATACCAGGGTTTATCAGGGACGACTTCGGCCTCTTCTATCTGCAGGCAGAAGGCTGGTTCATCTTAAGTTTCGATTGTGAGTTCCCATTCTGAAGCTCTTTTGGGGATCTCAAGCATTGATGCAAGGGTAGCGAGAGCGTTCGCAAACTGATTCTTGGCCCTGGCATGTACGAGAAGGTGATTTCTTTGAATTCTTTGACTAGATTTTCAAGGTACACATGATATGGTATCAACTTCTCATCCTTGGTCTTCCATTCGCCATTGGTCTGATTGATGATAAGTTGTGAGTCTCCAAATACTCACAGCTTCTTGACACCCAAGATTATGACCTCCCTTAGACCAGCGATGCATGCTTCATACTCTGCCATGTTGTTGGTGCACTCGAATGCTATGCGCCTTGAGATAGGAATAGGGACGTCGTATGAAGAGTAGAGGTTTACTACGATTCCACTTCCTTTAGAGTTGGCCGCGCCATCGAAGAATAATGTCCACTCGTCTTTCTTCTTCTTCTCTTCCCCTTTGATGAGCAAGAGATCTTCATCAGGGAAGAAAGTCTCGAGATCAAGGAGAGAGTGAGCGCCAAGATCAGTGAGGGCCTGCCCCTTGATTGCCTTCTGAGTGACATAGGTTATGTCGAACTCAGACAAGAATACCTGCCATTTAACTATCTTTCCAATGAGTGCTGGCTTCTCGAAAATGTATTTGAGGGGATCCATGCGAGCAAGGAGGAGAATAGGGAATGCAATCATATATTGTCAGAGTCGTTGAGTTGCCCAGACTAGGGCGAGATAAGTCTTCTCGATTGGGGAATACCTGGTCTCATTGTCGGTGAACTTTTGGCTCAAATTGTATATTGCTTGTTCCTTCTTCTTGATCTCGTCGTGCTAGCCGAGGACATAGCCAATGGCTTCTACTCCTACCGAGATGTATAATAATAGGGGTCATCCGAGAGTGGGTAGCACTAGAACTAGAGGATTCATGAGATACTTTTTTATGCGGTTGAAGGCAACTTGACAATCGTCATTCCATTCTTTTGGTACATTCTTTCAAAGGAGCTTTAATATGGGCTCGTAGGTAGGTGGAAGCTATGCGATGAACCGACTTATGTACTGGATTCTACAGAGGAAGCTGTTCGCTTCCCCAAGTGTAGGGTTGCGATGTAGTAATAAACTCGGTAAGACCGAGGTCGATCCACAGGGACTTATGTAGGAATTCACAAACAAATCTAATAGTTTCTATTGAGAAGCTAACAACCAGATTTGTAGTAGATTGATGTAAGTAGCAATGTTGAACTAAACCGAAAGTAAACAATTATAAAAAGGCACTAGGGGTTCAAGGATCCACTTGTAGCAATCCTTGATGCTCAATTCGCTGTGGTTTTTTCACTTTCTCAACTAGAATCGAAATTAAGATCTATCTAGTCGGATGATAGAGCTGTTAAAACCAATAATCTGCCATATGTAAGATCAATGTACATGATTCACTCAATGCAAGCTAGGACGATCATGCTCAATTGCATAGGTCAGTTCCAATTCAAATAGGCTAAGTTCACAATCATAACCATCATTAAGTCCTGTCACAAGACAAAGCTAGATCATGGTTTGAACTTGATTCAAATCACATACACAGTCCCATACATACTACAAAAATCCAGAAAAGTAGAACATTGGTAGGAAGTTCTCACATGAAGATCATAGTACTAGAGCGTACTCCAATTCCTCGGATAATACAGGTCTAGACTAGCACACAACCATTAAGAACTCAAGTAATTCTCTCAAACATCCACGAGTCATCATAGGACTAAGAAAAACTACTTAGAACTTATATTAACTTCAAACCATTGTTCTTAAACATGAAATCCAACTTGAAAACCAACTTAAACAAATTGAAACATCTTAGATTCACTACAAGCTTCACCTCTTAGCCCTAGCTAAAAGGTTTAGCCGTTCATGATCCAAGGAAACATGAAACAACTAAGAAAAAAACATAAAACGATAAACAAACTAGGAGTTGTGGAACTCCGAAATCCACTTCCGCCGCCTCCCACTGTAACACCCCAGATTTTCGAGATTTATTTGAAAATTTTTGAAAATTCATTTTTAATTTATTTTTTATTAATTATCGTACATTTACCATTGATTTGCGAATAGCGGGACATCCGTAGGAGATCCGATAGGGGACCCTTTACAAAAGTTGCTTAGAATGATCCCATAAACATCGTAGAAAGATTAGATTTTAAAAATCACGCACTTTTCAGATAATTACGAAAATGCCATTAGTTAAACTTAAGTTAAGATGCTATTTTTAAGTATTATAGTTTCTGACGATCACTTTCATGCAAAACCCTGGATTTAATCTTTTGGGCACATATTAACCATACACGTTAAATTTCAGCCCTTAAATCATAGTAGAAGTGGTCCAATTGTTAACTTAGCCCCTTAACCCTTGATTTTAATGTCCATCGAGTGAAGAAAGTAGATGGTTAGTCATAGTAAAATATTTTTCTTCATATGAGTGACTTGGATCGTCTTTATCATGGACCAATAGTGTGATTTGAGTGCCCTACCTTGATAAGCATCTTTCTTATGCGAGAAGTTATCCCGTTTTAGAAATTAATGAGTTACCAACTCTTTTTAAATCTGAACCTTTCAATTTACCTACTTCTCACCATCAATCGCTTCTCAAATTTGGACCACTTATTACACTCATATGACTACGAGTTTACACAAAGTTTGGACCCCGATCTATAATCCTACACCGTTGAACTACAAAGCCAGCCCCTTCCTTTTTCGCCAAAAGTTGAAATTTCAGATCTAGGCATTTCTCACCATCAATCAACCACTAAACTTTGTACAATTGTTTGCCTATCATGACTACATATTTTCTCAAGATTTGGGACCCGATCATCAAGCGTAGACCGTTAATTGAAATCTAGCCCATTTTACCACCTGTTAGGCCATTTTCAAGGATCGACCAATCTAGAATGTGGATCATCAAGAAATTTACGTATTCTGACTCTACTCTTCGAGCTCGATAAGATGAATGGATTGGAATTAATCATAGATCATCCGAATATTGAGATTTGAGAAACCCACCTCAAGAGGTTGTTACACAAGACCTCGCGTGCACATCTCTCTCCATATTTCTACTACGTACCTCCAAATCCTTCTCCTAACCCTAGCCTCCATGCCCTAGAGAAAGAGAGAAGAGAGAGAGAGAGAGAGAGAGAGAGAGAGAGAGAAGAGAGTTATTTCTCATATTTTTTCAGCGGCTAGGATCTTCTACAACTCTCTTCTTCTAAGTCCATCATAAGGTGAGGATTTTCCTTCAAGCCTTTCATTAATAATATCACGATTATCATAAGTTTCTTTTGTGGCATGTGAAGTTGTTTTGTTTTGAATTACTTATCCATATAACATGAAGTTTGATGTGAGATTTGTAATGAATATCATTATATGGTGATGTGATTCCTTTTTTTAGATTTTTAACTAAGAAGCATGTGTATTTGTGTTATTTATTTTTGTGAAATCTATGCCTTTATTTTCTTAGTCCATGTATTACAAGTAACATTAGTTTTCATATTGTGATATGAAATATGTGTATCAGATCATCATATGTACATCCCATTCTTGTATACTCTTTGTCCCTAAGTTGATAAAATTATTCGATGTAGAGAGAGGGAACCCGTGAGAGGTGTCCATGATGGAAGAATATATCTTGACTTAACTGAGAGAATGAAGTGATTGTTTGTTAATGGATCTTTACATGTACATGATGCTTGATTTGATCCATTTACAGTACATGGGTATTTTAATGAATTTGGTCATGATGTACAACATTGGCCTTTTGGGACATGATGAAATCATAAAACGGGACAATGAGTGGACACTAATGGTATACAAATTCTCTTGAGCCGAGGTTGGTGCTATGGACATTAATCCCGTGCTGTCGGCCTATGCTGGGTTGCTTGCGACTCCCCCATAGTGACCATTGAGTTTTATTTAAATCGGTTGTATGCGAAAACACTTAAATAAAGGTGAAACTAAAGTCATGCATTCACTTGGCTCCATGTGGGTGTACGGAATTGAGAATAGGCTAGAGCGTCCTACTTCTCTCGCACACTGTCACGTGTAGATTTGGGCTATGAGCGTCCCATTTCTCACGTGGTCGGGCAAAACTATGGGCTTGTGCGTCCCAGGAACCTCTGGTGACTAGTGGCTAGCATGAATTTGTAACAGGGAGTCTCCCACTTCATGGATTGTAATTCTAACCAGGGTGCCTTAGCCAGAGCATGCATTCCATGCATCGCATTAACAAAGATTTTTAGTTGGTTGTTTTGATTTGATTAAATGATAATATACTGCTTGCGTTTAATCTGTACCGTTATTATTATTCTTGATTGTCTTTGAGGAAATATTCCCCACTATGATAGCGTTTAACGCTATCCCAAACACAATTTAGATTATGCAGGTGAAGATCCAGGTATTGAACCCGATTTTTAAGGAAAAACGTTCGATGGTTCATACGATCACATGGCGGATGACGATGTTAGAGAAACTTAATTGATGTGATTATTTATTAAATATTTCTTTTGAGTAGTTGATACATTTATGGAATTGTAATAAGTCTTCAAGAGAAGACATGGTTTTGTATTTTAATTAATCAGTATGGATATTGGTTGGTTCCCTTATTTAAACATTGATGATGACGTAGTAAGTTTGATAGAATAAGATGATAATTATTTCCGCCATTGTGCTTGAATACTATATTTTATTATTTAAAAAATTAGTTCTTCCATAAATTACTTGGGAATTCGGCCGTCGTGTTATACACGAAAGTCGAAAATCCCGGGTCGTTACAGTTGGTATCAGAGCACAATCGGGACCTCTGGGTGAGAAGCCCGACCATTTTCATAATAAATATCCCTTAGGGCTTAGGTTCCCATGAAATAGAAATAAAAACACCTAGGTTCATCCCCCATTGAATGCATGAGATGTTATGAATCTAGAGACTCAAACATAGGCCCTTTAAAATCATTAGGATAGTCGATGAACGTAAAAAATATGAAATTTTAAAATTTTTGGGAAATGAATTCTCACTTTTTCTAGAAGTTTTGGAGCTCTCATCATTTTCTCATATTTAGATCAGCGTTACACTAAGTCATGGGATTTATCTCCCTCAAATTTTAAGGATAACTATTTTATTTTGAATTGTTTTTGTTAGGACAAATTTCCTGACCCTTTGGCAATATCACCACTAATAATTATATTTTCGGAATTGATAAATTTTTAAAAATTTTTATACATATTTTTAACTCATTACCCAACACTTTCATAAAATTTCAGATCAATCCGACTTCTAGATAAATCGTGAAAATTCTGTCAGTAGAGAAAATCTTGCGCTAAAAATTGCTGGACTGTTAGGTTTTTCAGATTTTTAGAGGTCAGAATCATATCTTACCATAGGAATTTCATTCTAAGAAAAATTAGGGTGATTTCTCACCTAACCTTCAGATTACCTTCCACATTTTAGGCAAAAAAGATGTTCGGTTTGAGAGATAAAATTTTAAGAGTACTTATAAGTCCTGTGTTCCAGATTTGATACTACCCTAGTTCCTTAAGCTTTGAAAACCTCTGAACCCCTTGTTTAGGCTTAGTTATCGTAACATGACACCCTTAAAAGTATTCCCTAGTGTATGCTCATACATTCCTATGAATTTTAGGCCCAACCCTCTTACTTTAAGTAGATTATCGTAATCATAAAATGCCATTTACCAATCCCTCACATAGATCTTCGACCATGTCTAACAATGAAAGTAAATAGGATCTCGTAAAGTTTTAATGTTTTGTATTGTTGGATTTTAATTTACGTGATCTTCGTCGATTTTGTTTTGTTAGAGAATACATGAAAGTCCCCACAATGTTAGACCAAATCGGCCGCACGGGAGAGCAGAACCGTACCAAATATATTGTGTAAAGGATTGAATCCTTGTTCAAATCCCGAGGGTCGACACTCGGAATTTCGAATGGATACTAATGAACTCAATGCTCAAATGTGAGTAGAAGATCTAAGTATCGGATCCGAATCTACTTGAACTGTTCACCCATGATGTCGACACAATACAAATCGCATCCTTGTTCGAACTAGATGACTTTTGTGCATTCTCTTGGAATGTATGTGATTGTTTTCTTTGGATGACTAAAATAAGATACATGTATAGACGACCCTAGGACGTAGAATCTTAGCCACTTAGACCCTATAAAGAGTTAGAATACGGTATCCCTAACCTCACCTTTCTGTCGCACTTTCAACTATTAAAGAATTGTCGATGATATCTCATTCACTTCGTTATCTGCTTGTTTATCCACTCATTCAAGTGACCATCCGATCATGCCAACCTAATCAAACTCAGATCTATCTTTTAAACTCTTGATCAGTCATTTCGTTAGCAATCAGACATCCTTGATAATTATCTAACCCTAATCGTCTTACATCCTTGACTATAAGAGCACCTATCCAAACCTGAGAAATATTAGGGCGCTAGATGATTGAATGATTTGAGAGACCAATCAATATATTCAGAACCATCTAGGAATCAGAGTGTGCAGTGGAAGCATGATAGGAAAGAAATTTGGGGGAGCTTGTAAAAATCAATGTTGAGTGCGGATTTATTTTAAGGGGGGTGGATTGTGATCGCGTCTGACCCGAAATAGTTCAGAAAGTTAGACAAGAAGTTATGAAATGAGATTGCCCTCAATCTTTTACCGACGATGCTTAGGAAACTTCGGGGACGAAGTTTGTTTTTAAGGGGGGTGGTTTGTAACGCCCCAGATTTTCGAGATTTATTTGAAAATTTTTGAAAATTCATTTTTAATTTATTTTTTATTAATTATCGTACATTTACCGTTGATTTGCGAATAGCGGGACATCCGTAGGAGATCCGATAGGGTACCCTTTACAAAAGTTTCTTAGAATGATCCCATAAACATCGTAGAAAGATCAGATTTCAAAAATCACACACTTTTCAGATAATTATGAAAATGCCATTAGTTAAACTTAAGTTAAGATGCCATTTTTAAGTATTATAGTTTCTGACGATCACTTTCATGCAAAACCCTGGATTTAAGCTTTTGGGCACATATTAACCATACACGTTAAATTTCAGCCCTTAAATCATAGTAGAAGTGGTCCAATTGTTAACTTAGCCCCTTAACCCTTGATTTTCATGTCCATCGAGTGAAGAAAGTAAATGGTTAGTCATAGTAAAATATTTCTCTTCATATGAGTAACTTTGATCGTCTTTATCATGGACCAATAGTGTGATTTGAGTGCCCCACCTTGATAAGCATCTTTCTTATGCCGGTTTTAGAAATTAATGAGTTACCAACTCTTTTTAAATCTGAACCTTTCAATTTACCCACTTCTCACCATCAATCGCTTCTCAAATTTAGACCACTTATTACACTCATATGACTACGAGTTTACACAAAGTTTGGACCCCGATCTATAATCCTACACCGTTGAACTACAAAGCCAGCCCCTTCCTTTTCCGCCAAAAGTTGAAATTTCAGATCTAGGCATTTCTCACCATCAATGAACCACTAAACTTTGTACAATTGTTTGCCTATCATGACTACATATTTTCTCCAAATTTGGGCCCTGATCATCAAGCGTAGACCGTTAATTGAAATCTAGCCCATTTTAGCACTCGTTAGGTCATTTTCAAGGATCGACCAATCGAGAATGTGGATCATCAAGAAATTTACGTATTCTGACTCTACTCTTCGAGCTTGATAAGATGAAAGGATTGTAATTGATCATAGATCATCCGAATATTGAGATTTGAGAAACCCACCTCAAGAGGTTGTTACGCAAGACCTCGCGTGCACATCCCTCTCCATATTTCTACTACGTACTTCCAAATCCTTCTCCTAACCCTAGCCTCCATGCCCTAGAGAAAGAGAGAAGAGAGAGAGAGAGAGAGGGAGAGAGAGAAGAGAAGAGAGTTATTTCTCATATTTTTTCAGCGGCTAGGATCTTCTACAACCCTCTTCTTCTAAGTCCATCATAAGGTGAGGATTTTCCTTCAAGCCTTTCATTAATAATATCACGATTATCATAAGTTTCTTTTGTGTCATGTGAAGTTGTTTTGTTTTAAATTACTTATCCATATAACATGAAGTTTGATGTGAGATTTGTAATGAATATCATTATATGGTGATGTGATTCCTTTTTTTAGATTTTTAACTAAGAAGCATGTGTATTTGTGTTATTTATTTTTGTGAAATCTATGCCTTTATTTTCTTAGTCCATGTATTACAAGTAACATTAGTTTTCATATTGTGATATGAAATATGTGTATAATATCATTATATGCACATCCCATTGTTGTATACTCTTTGTCCCTAAGTTGGTAAAATTATTCAATGTAGAGAGATGGAACCCGTAAGAGGTGTCCATGATGGAAGAATATATCTTGACTTAACTGAGAGAATGAAGTGATTGTTTGTTAATGGATCTTTACATGTACATGATGCTTGATTTGATCCATTTACAGTACATGGGTATTTTAATGAATTTGGTCATGATGTACAACATTGGCCTTTTGGGACATGATGAAATCATAAAACGGGACAATGAGTGGACACTAATGGTATACAAATTCTTATGAGCCGAGGTTGGTGCTATGGACACTAATCCCGTGCTGTCGGCCTATGCTGGGTTGCTTGCGACTCCCCATAGTGACCATTGAGTTTTATTTAAATCGGTTGTATGCGAAAACACTTAAATAAAGGTGAAACTAAAGTCATGCATTCACTTGGCTCCATGTGGGTGTACGGAATTGAGAATAGGCTAGAGAGTCTTACTTCTCCCGCACACTATCACGTGTAGATTTAGGCTATGAGCGTCCCGTTGCTCACGTGGTCAGGCAAAACTATGGGCTTGTGCGTCCCAGGAACCTCTGGTGACTAGTGGCTAACATGAAGTCGTAACAGGGAGTCTCCCACTTCATGGATTGTGATTCTAGCCCGGGTGCCTTAGCTAGAACATGCATTCCATGCATCGCATTAACAAAGATTTTTAGTTGGTTGTTTTGATTTGATTAAATGATAATATACTGCTTGCGTTTAATCTCTACCGTTATTATTATTCTTGATTGTCTTGGAGGAAATATTCCCCACTATGATAGCGTTTAACGCTATCCCAAACACAATTTAGATGATGTAGGTGAAGATCCAGGTATTGAACCTGATTTTTAAGGAAAAACGTTTGATGGTTCGTACGATCACATAGCGGATGACGATGTTAGAGAAACTTAATTGATGTTATTATTTATTAAATATTTCTTTTGAGTAGTTGATACATTTATGGAATTGTAATAAGTCTTCAAGAGAAGACATGGTTTTGTATTTTAATTAATCAGTATGGATATTGGTTGGTTCCCTTATTTAAACATTGATGATGACGTAGTAAGTTTGATAGAATAAGATGATAATTGTTTCCGCCATTGTACTTGAATGCTATATTTTATTATTTGAAAAATTAGTTATTCCATAAATTGCTTGGGAATTCGGCCGTCGTGTTATACACGAGAGTCGAAAATCTCGGGTCGTTACACCCACCTTGCTTAAACCCTTCTAAGATACCCTAGGAACGATCCCTAGGTGTCCTTTTATAGTAGGGAGGCTCCGCAACATCAAAATCTTCTAAAAATTACGTAAACGTGCGCAGTGCGCAAAGAAAATCGGAGCTTGTAGAACACACTTCATTACGCAGACGACCAGTCGCACGGCTGGTCTGAGCTACTGGACGACCGGTCGCACAACCGGTCTCAAAAATGCAAAAAATGTCTAGAGAGTTTTTGTATTTTTCTGTCCCATAAAATTAATTTAAAGACAGGTCGCACGACTGGTCTGAGTAGTGGACGACCGGTCGTACGACCGGTCTTAGACAGTCCAGTGAGTTGTGGCCTCTAGGCCCCTCTGTTGAGTGATCGGACCGGTCGGACGACCGGTCCTGGCCTTGGACGACCGGTTGGATGACCGGTCTTCAGTATCTTCTTCTTCCTTCTTTTCTTCTCTTCTTTGTTTCTTTCTTGCACCCTTTCACACTTGGTCTTGTGATCTTCGATGCTCATAAATACTATCTTTAAGTCTTCAATTGATAGATTCTCTCTCTTAGTCCTACAATCACAAATCCATGCATTAGATTAGTCTTTAAATCATGAAAACCTTGTATAATGAGTGATGAATTGGGGTTAGACTATGCACAATTAAGAGCTCAACAGAAGCCATGAATTTCTTTCTCAGTTCTTGGAGGGGGCATATCAATGATTGCTCTTGTTTTGGTCTCGTCGACCCTGATGCCTTCCTCGCTCACCATAAAGCCAAGGAGTTTGCCTCTAGTTGCATTGAAGACACATTTCTGAGGGTTGAGACAGAGCTTGTATTTTTCCAACCTGTTGAATAGCTTCTTCAGATCTTTAAAGTATCCTTCAACCATGCGAGATTTGATGATCATATCGTCCACATATACTTCGAGCTCTTTGTTCATCATATTGTGGAATAATGCTATCATTGCTCGCTGATATGTTGCTCCTGCATTCGTCAAACCGAAAGGCATTACCCTGTAATAAAAGGTTCCCCATGGAGTGATAAATGATGTCTTCTCACGATCTTTGACAACCATTTTGATCTGATTGTAACCTGAGAATCCATCCATGAATGAGAAGATCTTGTACCTTGCGGTGTTGTCGACCAGAGTGTCAATATGCAGGAGAGGGAAATCATCTTTAAGAATGGCTTTGTTGAGATCTCGGAAGTCGATGCACATTCAAACCTTACCATCCTTCTTTGGTACTGGTACGATATTAGCGAGCCATTCAAGGTAGTTGGAGACTACCAAGAATCCTGCATTGTATTACTTAATAACTTCATCGCGAACTTTCAGGGCCCATTCTGGCTTCAATCTTCGCAATTTCTGTTTAAGTGGCTTCATATCAGGCTTAGTTGGCAGATGGTGTACAACGAGCTCTTCATCGAGCCCCGGCATATCTTCATACGAGAATGTAAAGTTGGACAGTCTTGGAGCTAGGAACTCTATCATTCTCTCTTTCATCTTTGGTGGCAACGATTTCCTAATGCGTACTTCCCTAGGGATCTCTGGTGTCCCCAAGTTTACTACCTCAAAATCATCAGCTATAACATTAGCTTTATATTCGAACTTTTTGAGGAGGTCCTCTAGTTCGGGAGTCGGGGCATCATCTTCCCCATCCCGAGCTTCATCTAGACCCATGAGCTCAAAGTCTAATTCGATGTCAAAATCATATGATTTGAATTCAAAGTCATATGACTCTTTAGACGAACTTGGCACATTATTGAATGTAGAAAAAGAGGTGCTTTTAATTTTTTAGAATTTTCTAGAATTGAAATGTTATATGTTTTTGTTTTTTGAAAGTTTTTTATTTTTTTGGATTTTTGAACTTCAAGGGACCTTGAACAAGTGGGCATTTCAAACCATGATTGACCCCAACTTGCCCCAGGGTACCGGTCGTTACTTAAACTGACATTTTTTTGGGAGCCAGAGCCCTCGGATGACCTCTGGCTGATTCAAAAGTTAAGGAAATAGATGACCATTCCGGACCCCATACTCCTTCCCCTGGAGAGGTGGGGGGTGATGATTTGGGCGAAGAATCATGGTCTGGCCCAATGACCATGATTTCTCGCTGGTCGGGTTCGAGATCTGAGTCGTACTCAATCCCTCCTGGACCACTTACCGATCTGAGTTCGTCTGGTTCTACGGTGAGACACAAGCTTGGAATCTAGACATCGGACCAATCCAAGGCTGGCCATTTCCCTTTCTTGGTCTAATTGATGGGCTATTTTTGCCCCTGGCTGATGGTTGATGATGTTGATTTTACAAGAATGGGCAGGTTGTGCCCCTTGTTGATTGATGCTGAGATGGGCAAGTTGTGCCCCTGGTTGACTAGAATTGAAGTGGGCAGGTTGTGCTCTTGGTTGACTGGTGGTGGTGCAGCGAGGGCAGGTTTCAGAGTATCCTGATCCTTTAACTATTGTATTTGATCTTCTCCTTCATCTATATCCTCTTCTTCTTCTTCTAGAGGCTTAGATGGTTTGAAAATCCAGTCGCATCGAATGGGAGGCCAAATGGCCCAAGCTAGGCTCATCGGGAAGCCTTTATGTAGTGCGGTTGGTAGATTTCTTCTTGGATTTCTACAAGGCTCTCCAGGCCTGATGAATTGAATGGGTAAGCACTGAAACTTCTTTTTTCTTTTGTTTATGATGACTGACCTGTACCCGAGTCACCATTTGCGTTGATTATACATTAGCGGCATCTTTATGAACTTAAAATGATTCTTCATGCGGTACTTAAGACTCAGACATTCTGCTGGTGAAAAAACATGATCCACACTTATCGGTTCCGGATTGGCGATAGCGTTCATGCTCTTGAACTCGAAACTATGAAACAGGACTTCTTCTTCAGAGTGTTGGATGTCAATGACGGGGATATCTAGATCAGTGGCAGCAACGTTGAAAGGAATGATGAGCTCCTTCTCTACATGGACAGAGATCACTTAGTTCCCACAGACATACTTCACTCATCGATGCAAAGTTGATGGTACGACTCCAACCTTATGCAACCAAGGTCGTCCGAGCAACATGTTGAAAGAGGCTGATATGTCTAGGATTTGGAATGTGATAGTGGAGATTTCTGGATCTATCTGTACCTCGACGTCGACTTTTCCTTCTACTGATCGGCAGATGTTGTCGAATGCTCTGACGTACATGGTGCTGGGTCAGAATGAGGAAGGACTGATTCCCAGGCATTCAGCAGTCTTGAGCAGACAGACATTTAAGCTTGAGCCCTTATCGATAAGGACCAGTGCGACACAGAGGTCTTTATATCATAGGGCTTTATTGAGGGACCGCCCATGGTTGCATCCTTCTAGTGGCAACTCATTATCAGTGAAAGTGATGGTACGTGGTGCGAGGAGTTGTTCGATCATCAATGCTATCATTTCAGGTGTTGTGTCTGACGAGATGTGGGCATCGCTCAGTATCTTGGCGAACATTTCTTGGTGTATGCAAGATGTGCAAAGTAATTCTCATATCGAGATTTGGGCAGAGATTGACTTGAGCTGAGTGACGACATCTATGCATCTTCATTTTTGTTGTCGAGGCTTGCGAGAGCACTCCATGGATCCCCTTTGTTCTGATTGTCTCTTCGGATGCATCACCCATTTAGATTCATGTTTCCTACCTCTGCACATTCTGGGTAGTGCCATGGGACTTCCTTGTAACTCTCGTCCCCTTTGCCTTCTAAGACCACAGGTTCTTGCAGCTGTGCTGGCGAGGATACCAGATCTTCCTCATATGGAGCTTTTGCTTTGAGGACTACATTATTGCCTGTACTGAAGTGATAATGTCGAGGCTTGTCTCATAGATCACATAAGGTCGTGGCTGTGGCTTGACTGTTCCTGGAGTGGGAGGTTCCCACGGGATGAACATTTGTCCTCTCGATATAGCGAGGGGTCTTTCTGTTCGACCCAGCTGATGTAGCGTAATTGACACACCTCCTAAATGTCTTTGCTGCTCGGGGACAGGGGTTGCCCCTTGTAATATGACCGGCTCAACTGGGGGAGCCCCTTATTGTTAGTGCACTTTTCTGTGGCATACTAGTGCACCTTGTTTGTCAATTACTTAGGTCAGTGAGTCTAGTGTCGGTTGAGCTTAGTGAAGAACGAAGACCGAAGACTCAAGTGGTCCTGCTGCATCAAGGAAGAAGAAACAGGTAAAAGTGATGCCTTGGTGTGCCTTGCCTTGACCAAAACCTAACCCATAACCTCTTAGATGACTTGTACCAACTAGGTATACCCTTAGTCATCATCATTAGTCTTAGAACTTCATGAAAAACATGATAAGTTAGACTAATTAAAGAGGTGGAAGCTGCTGTAATTAAAACAGCATAAACAGCAGTTTCCGATTGATTTTCGATCAATCGGACGTTGGCTCTGATAGGACTCCGATCAATCGGACAGAAGTTCCGATCAATCGAAAATTGTTCCAGCAACATTGAAAACCCACTGGACATATTTCGATCAATCGGACAGTCTTCCGATCCATCGAAAGGGGTCAGTCCGATCAATCGGACCATGTTCCGATCAATCGGAATATCCTCCAAAGAATTCTCTGGACTAAAAACCGATCAATCGGACATGTCTCCGATTAATCGGACTGGTCTCCGATCAATCGGACCTTCTTCCGATCAATCAGAGATGTGCGAATCTGCTCGTTTTTTTACCGTTGGAAGAAAATCTATTTAAAGAGTGGAATTCATTTTTGAGCTGGGAGAGGGGATTTTGAGGAGATAGAAGCCACCATTGCTAGAGATCATTAGAGGCTCTATTCCAAACCCAAAGCAAGTCATTCTCCTTGTGTTTTCATCACAAGCTTGGGCCATTCAATGACATTTTGAGAATGGACTTGTTCCCTCTTGATTCCTAGGGTTTAGACACCTTGATAATAGTTAAATCCCTTGTCTAAACACTACCTAGGAGTCTAAATAAGTGTATTCCTCTAGGAAACCCATTTCCTACCATTTGTAGAGGTTTCACCATTCCTTAGCACCTTGGGCATCTCCAATGGAGCATCACATGCAAGGTAGCTGATCTTGGAGCTGAAGCCTTAGCAAAGTGGCGGCGTCAAAGATCGGGGGAGCACAAGGGGAGCTGATTCAAGCACGGGAGAGCGAGAAGAAGCAACCCAAAGCGGCGCTACAAAGGGGCTCAATCCTGACAAGTAAGGTTATCTTGTTAGGAGTCCATCCACTCAATTCCCTGTGGGAGTTGAGTGTAAAGTTTGTTTGACAAACTCGAACTAGGATCGTTAGCCTGATCCTTGGCCTATTAGTTGGGCCTAAAATTTAGGGACGTCAGCCGTTCCTTAGCACGTTAGTCGAGCCTAAATAAAGTCTCCAAGGGGGAGCCACCAACAAGGGTGCAAACGTGTAGGTTGGGAGGAACCTTTAAACTCCTCGGTTGGGTGGATCCGAGTTAAAACACCTTGGTTGGGAGGAACCAGATTTAAACTCCCCAGTGAATGCCGGTGTGCTCAAAGGGGTTGAGTACTTGAACCCGGAGTGGAGTAGACAAGTAGTCGAACCACTATAGATCCTTGTGTTTGTGATTGTTCTTGAGCACATTTCTCTTTATGCATTGCGTTTAACTTGTTAATTATGAATGCTTAGTTAGGAATGTATGCTAGGCACTTGATAGGCACATCCACACCCACAAGATGTACTTTCACTACCTCATGTTGACTTAAGCATTTCTTGATCCATCCTCTATAGTCCACATGAGTTGTTTAGACTAGGTTGTTTATTGCTTTATCATATGCTAGTCTTGTGATTGGACTCACTTAGGCTTGGAAGCCAAAGTGTTCTTGCTTACATAGTTTGATTTGTTGAATTATATATGTAGGCGAAAAGAATTTCAAAAAAAGGTCCTAATCACCCCCTCCTATAGGTTTAGCCATAATTCTAGTAGCTCTTTACGCTTTCGCATATGCATAGGGTGTCGTGTTAGACCACCCGACGCAATTTCACTTATAAGATAGTGGGTTCTTGCTGTTGATAAGTATAATCCCTCCATTGCGGATTGAATTGTTCTTGCGCTGAAGTTGCCCCTTGCAAAACAACAGGTTCGTATGCTGGCTTGATGTATGACTGTGCTCCTTCCAGGATAACCGATTCCCAACATGGGTGATTGTAGGGTGCCCCTTGCAAAAGGACAAGTCCCTGAGCTGGTATTATCTGTGACTAGACAACTGGTGCATCATATGAAGGTGCTCTATAACGCCCCAGATTTTTGAGATTTATTTGAAAATTTTTGAAAATTCATTTTTTATTAATTATCGTACATTTACCGTTGATTTGCGAATAGCAGGACATCCGTAGGAGATCCGATAGGGGACCCTTTACAAAACTTGCTTAAAATGATCCCATAAACATCATAGAAAGATCAGATTTCAAAAATCACGCACTTTTCAGATAATTACGAAAATGCCATTAGTTAAACTTAAGTTAAGATGCCATTTTTAAGTATTATAGTTTCTGACGATCACTTTCACTGCAAAACCCTGGATTTAAGCTTTTGGGCACATATTAACCATACACATCAAATTTTAGTCCTTAAATCATAGTAGAAGTGGTCCGATTGTCAAATTAGTCCCTTAACCATTGATTTTCATCTCCATCGAGTGAGGAAAGTAGATGGTTAGTCGTAGTCGAATATTTCTCTTTATATGAGTGACTTGGATCGTCTTTATCATGGACCAATAGTGTGATTTGAGTGCCCCACCTTGATAAGCATCTTTCTTATGCGTGAAGTTATCCCGTTTTAGAAATTAACGAGTTACCAACTCTTTTTAAATCTGAACCTTTCAATTTACCCACTTCTCACCATCAATCGCTTCTCAAATTTAAACCACTTATTATACTCATATGACTACGAGTTTACACAAAATTTGGACCCCGACCTATAATCCTACACCGTTGAACCACAAAGCAAGCCCCTTCCTTTTCCGCCAAAAGTTAAAATTTCAGATCTAGGCATTTCTCTCTATCAATCAATCATTAAACTTTGTACAATTGTTTACCTATCATGACTACATATTTTTTCAAAATTTGGGCCCTGATCATCAAGCATAGACCGTTAATTGAGATATAGCCCATTTTAGCACCCATTAGGCCATTTTCAAGGATCGGCCAATCTAGAATGTGAATCATCAAGAAATTTACGTATTCTGACTCTACTCTTCGAGCTTGATAAGATGAATGGATTGGAATTGATCATAGATCATCCGAATATTGAGATTTGAGAAACCCACCTCAAGAGGTTGTTACACAAGACCTCGCGTGCACATCCCTCTCCATATTTCTACTACGTACCTCCAAATCCTTCTCCTAACCCTAGCCTCCATGACATAGAGAGAGAGAGAGAGAGAGAGTTCTTTCTCATATTTTTCCAGCGGCCAGGATCTTCTACAACTCTCTTCTTTTAAGTCCATCCTAAGGTGAGGATTTTCCTTCAAGCATTTCATTAATAATATCACAATTATCATAAGTTCTTTTGTGGCATATGAAATTATTTTATTTTGAGTTATTGATCCATATAACATGAAGTTTAATGTAGGATTTGTAATGAATATCATTATATAATGATGTGATTCCTTGTTTAGATTTTTGACTAAGAAGCATGTGTATTTGTGTTATTTATCTTTGTGAAATCTATGCCATTATTTTCTTAGTCTATGTGTTACAAGTAACATTGGTTTTCATATTGTGATATATATGAAATATGTGTATAAGATCATCATATAGACATCCCATTACTGTATACTCTTTGTCCCTAAGTTGGTAAAATTATTCGATGTAGAGAGATGGAACCCGTAAGAGGTGTCCATGATGGAAGAATATCTCTTGACTTAACTGAAAGAATGAAGTGATTATTTGTCAATGGATCCTTACATGTACATGATGCTTGATTGGACCCATTTACATTACATGAGTATTTTAATGAATTTGGTCATGATGCACAACATTGGCTTTTTGGGACATGATGAAATTATAAAACGGGATAATGAGTGGACACTAATGGTATACAAATTCTCATGAGCCGGGGTTGGTGCCATGGACACTAAGCTCGTGCTGTCAGCCTATGTTGGGTTGCTTGCGACTCCCTATAGTGACCACTGAGTTTTATTTAAATCGGTTGTATGCGAAAACACTTAAATAAAAGTGAAACTAAAGTCATGCATTCACTTGGCTCCATGTGGGTGTATGGAATTGAGAATAGGCTAGAGCGTCCTACTTCTCCCGTACACTGTCACGTGTAGATTTGGGCTATGAGCGTCCCGTTTCTCACGTGGTCGGCCAAAACTATGGGCTAGTGCGTCCCAAGAACCTCTGGTGACTAGTGGCTAGCGTGAAGTCGTAACAGGGAGTCTCCCACTTCATGTATTATGATTTCTAGCCAGGGTACCTTAGCCAGAGCATGCATTCCATGTATCACATTAACAAAGATTTCTACTTGACTATTTCGTTTTGAATAAAGATATTATTTATGTTGCATTACTCTGAATTTTGTACATTATTATTCTTGATTGTCTTGGAGGGAATATTCCCCACTATGATAGCGTTTAACGCTATCCCAATCGCAATTTAGATGATGCAGGTGAAGATCTAGGTATTGAACCCGATTTTTAAGGAAAGGAGTTCGATGTTCGTACAATCACATGGCGGATGACAATGTTAGAGAAATTTAATTGATGTTATCATTTATTAAATATTTCTTTTGAGTAATTGATAAATTTATGGAATTGTAATAAGTCTTTAAGAGAAGACATGATTTTATATTTTAGTTAATCAGTATGGATATTGGTTGGTTCCCTCATTTAAACATTGATGATAACGTAGTAAGTTTGATAGAATAAGATGATAATTATTTTCGTCATTGTGCTTGAATGCTATATTTTATTATTTGACAAATTAGTTATTCCATAAATTACTTGGGAATTCGGCCGTTGTGTTATACACGAGAGTCGAAAATCTCAGGTCGTTACAGTTGGTATCAGAGCACAATCGGGACTTCTGGGTGAGAAGCCTAACTATTTTCATAATAAATATCCCTTAGGGCTTAGGTTCCCATGAAATAGAAACAAAAACACCTAGGTTTATCCCACATTGGATGCATGAGATGTTATGAATCTAGAGACTCAAACATAGGCCCCTTAAAATCATTAGGATAGTCGATGAATGTAAAAATATAAAATTTTAGGATTTTTGGGAAGTGGATTCTCACTTTTTCTAGAAGTTTTGGAGCTCTCATCATTTTCTCATATTTAGATCAGCGTTACGCTGAGTCATGGGATTGATCTCCCTCAAATTTTAAGGATAACTATTTTATTTTGAATTGTTTTTGTTAGAACAAATTTCCTGACCCTTTGGCAATGTCACCACTAATAATTATATTTTCAGAATTGATAAATTTTTAAAAAAATTTATACATATTTCTAACTCATTACCCAACACTTTCATAAAATTTCAGATCAATTCGACATTTAGATAAATCGTGAAAATTCTATCTGTAGAGAAAATCTTGTGCTGGAAACTGCTGGACTGTTACATTTTTCAGACTTTTAGAGGTCAGAATCATATCTTAACATAGAAATTTCATTCTGAGAAAATTTTGGGTGATTCTTCACCTAACCTTCAGATTACCCTCCAAATTTCAGGCAAAAATCACGTTTGGTTTGAGAGATAAAATTCTAAGAGCGCTTATAAGTCCTTGTTCCAGATTCGACACTATCCTAGTTCGTTAGCTTTGAAAACCTCTGAACCCCTTGTTTAGGCTTAGTTATCGTAAGATGGCACCCTTAGAAGTATTCCCTACTGTATGCTCATACATCCCTATGAATTTTAGGCCCAACCCTCTTACTTAAAGTAGATTATCGTAACCATAAAATGCCATTTACCAATCCCTCACATACATCTTCGACCATGTCTAACAATGAAAGTAAATAGGATCTCGTAAAGTTTTAATGTTTTGTATTGTTGGATTTTAATTTACGTGATCTTCGTCGATTTTGTTTTGTTAGAGAATACATGAAAGTCCCCACAATGTTAGATAAATCGGCCGCACGGGAGAGCAGAACCGTACCAAATATATTGTGTAAAGGATTGAATCCTTGTTCAAATCCCGAGGGTCGACACTCAGAATTTCGAATGGATACTAATGAACTCAATGCTCAAATGTGAGTAGAAGATCTAAGTATCGGATCTGAATCTACTTGAACTGTTCACCCGTGATGTCGACACAATACAAATCGCATCCTTGTTCTAACTGGACGACTTTTGTGCATTCTCTTGGAATGTCTGTGATTATTTTTCTTTAGAGGACTAAAATAAGATAGATGTATATACGACCCTAGGACGTAGAAGCTTAGCCATTTAGACCCTATAAAGAGTTAGAGTACGGTATCCTTAACCTCACCTTTCTGTCGCACTTTCAGCTATTAAAGAACTGTCGATGATATCTTATTCACTTTGTTATCCGCATGTTTATCCACTCATTCAAGTGACCATCCGATCATGCCAACCTAATCAAACTCAGATCTATCTTTTAAACTCTTGATCAGTCATTTCGTTAGCGATCGGACATCCTTGATAATTATCTAACCCTAATCGTCTTACATCCTTGACTATAAGAGCACCTATCCAAACCTGAGAAATATTAGAGCGCTAGATGATTGAATGATTTGAGAGACCAATCAATATATTCAGAACCATCTAGGAATCAGAGTGCGCAGTGGAAGCATGATAGGAAAGAAATTTGGTGGAGCTTGTAAAAATCGATGTCGAGTACGGATTTATTTTTAAGGGGGGTGGATTGTGATCGCGTCTGACCCGGAATAGTTCAGAAAGTTAGGCGAGAAGTCATGAAGTGAGATTGCCCTCAATCTTTTAACGACGATGCTTAAGAAACTTCAGGGACGAAGTTTATTTTTAAGGGGGGTGGTTTGTAACGCCCCAGATTTTTGAGATTTATTTGAAAATTTTTGAAAATTCATTTTTAATTTATTTTTTATTAATTATCGTACATTTACCGTTGATTTGCGAATAGCGGGACATCCGTAGGAGATCTGATAGGGGACCCTTTACAAAAGTTGCTTAAAATAATCCCGTAAACATCGTAGAAAGATCAGATTTCAAAAATCACGCACTTTTCAGATAATTACGAAAATGCCATTAGTTAAACTTAAGTTAAGATGCCTATTTTTAAGTATTATAGTTTCTGACGATCACTTTCACGCAAAACCCTGGATTTAAGCTTTTGGGCACATATTAACCATACACATCAAATTTAGCCCTTAAATCATGGTAGAAGTGGTCCGATTGTCAAATCAGTCCCTTAACCCTTGATTTTCATCTCCATCGAGTGAGGAAAGTAGATGGTTAGTCGTAGTCGAATATTTCTCTTTATATGAGTGACTTGGATCGTCTTTATCATGGACCAATAGTGTGATTTGAGTGCCCCACCTTGATAAGCATCTTTCTTATGCGTGAAGTTATCCCGTTTTAGAAATTAACGAGTTACTAACTCTTTTTAAATCTGAACCTTTCAATTTACCCACTTCTCACCATCAATCGCTTCTCAAATTTGAACCACTTATTATACTCATATGACTACGAGTTTAGACAAAATTTGGACCCCGATCTATAATCCTACACCGTTGAACTACAAAGCAAGCCCCTTCCTTTTCCGCCAAAAGTTAAAATTTCAGATCTAGGCATTTCTCTCTATCAATCAATCATTAAACTTTGTACAATTGTTTACCTATCATGACTACATATTTTTTTAAAATTTGGGCCCTGATCATCAAGCGTAGACCGTTAATTGAGATCTAGCTCATTTTAGCACCCGTTAGGCCATTTTCAAGGATCGGCCAATCTAGAATGTGAATCATCAAGAAATTTATGTATTCTGACTCTACTCTTCGAGCTTGATAAGATGAATGGATTGGAATTGATCATAGATCATCCGAATATTGAGATTTGAGAAACCAACCTCAAGAGGTTGTTACACAAGACCTCGCGTGCACATCCCTCTCCATATTTCTACTACGTACCTCCAAATCCTTCTCCTAACCCTAGCCTCCATGCCATAGAGAAAGAGAGAGAGAGAGAGAGAGAGAGAGAGAGAGAGAGAGAGAGAGAGAGTTCTTTCTCATATTTTTCCAGCGGCCAGGATCTTCTACAACCCTCTTCTTCTAAGTCCATCCTAAGGTGAGGATTTTCCTTCAAGCATTTCATTAATAATATCACAATTATCATAAGTTCTTTTGTGGCATATGAAATTATTTTATTTTGAGTTATTGATCCATATAACATGAAGTTTAATGTAGAATTTGTAATGAATATCATTATATAATGATGTGATTCCTTGTTTAGATTTTTGACTAAGAAGCATGTGTATTTGTGTTATTTATCTTTGTGAAATCTATGCCCTTATTTTCTTAGTCTATGTGTTACAAGTAACATTGGTTTTCATATTGTGATATATATGAAATATGTGTATAAGATCATCATATAGACATCCCATTATTATATACTCTTTGTCCCTAACGTTGGTAAAATTATTCGATGTAGAGAGATGGAACCTGTAAGAGGTTCCATGATGGAAGAATATCTCTTGACTTAACTGAAAGAATGAAGTGATTGTTTGTCAATGGATCCTTACATGTACATGATGCTTGATTGGACCCATTTACATTACATGAGTATTTTAATGAATTTGGTCATGATGTACAACATTGGCTTTTTGGGACATGATGAAATTATAAAACGGGATAATGAGTGGACACTAATGGTATATAAATTCTCATGAGCCGGGGTTGGTGCCATGGACACTAAGCTCGTGCTGTCGGCCTATGCTGGGTTGCTTGCGACTCCCTATAGTGACCACTGAGTTTTATTTAAATCGGTTGTATGCGAAAACACTTAAATAAAAGTGAAACTAAAGTCATGCATTCACTTGGCTCCATATGGGTGTATGGAATTGAGAATAGGCTAGAGCGTCCTACTTCTCCCGTACACTGTCATGTGTAGATTTGGGCTATGAGTGTCCTGTTTCTCACGTGGTCAGGCAAAACTATGGGCTTGTGCGTCCCAAGAACCTCTGGTGACTAGTGGCTAGCGTGAAGTCGTAACAGGGAGTCTCCCACTTCATGTATTATGATTTCTAGCTAGGGTACCTTAGCCAGAGCATGCATTCCATGTATCACATTAACAAAGATTTCTACTTGATTGTTTTGTTTTGAATAAAGATATTATTTATGTTGCGTTACTTTGAATTTTGTACATTATTATTCTTGATTGTCTCGGAGGGAATATTCCCCACTATGATAGCGTTTAACGCTATCCCAATCGCAATTTAGATGATGAAGGTGAAGATCCAAGTATTGAACCCGATTTTTAAGGAAAAAAGTTCGATGTTCGTACAATCACATGGCGGATGACGATGTTAGAGAAATTTAATTGATGTTATCATTTATTAAATATTTCTTTTGAGTAGTTGATACATTTATGGAATTGTAATAAGTCTTCAAGAGATAACATGATTTTATATTTTAGTTAATCAGTATGGATATTGGTTGGTTCCCTTATTTAAACATTGATGATAACGTAGTAAGTTTGATCGAATAAGATGATAATTGTTTCCGTCATTGTGCTTGAATGCTATATTTTATTATTTGACAAATTAGTTATTCCATAAATTACTTGGGAATTCGGCCGTCGTGTTATACACGAGAGTCGAAAATCTTGGGTCGTTACATGCTCCTTCGAGTACTAGTGGCTCGAAGACTGAAGGAAGGAAGGGGTTTGTCCCTTGCAAGATCGGAGGAGAATTAGTCGGTCCATAAGTGTAGGCATGAATGGACTGGATAGGGGAGAAGAAGCGATCGATGCGCTCTCCCTCTTCTATGCTGTTGACGACAGGGCCGCAAGACGAACTGGGGTCGTTGGATGCTGTGGCTGAGGATTCTGAGGGATGTTGGTAAGAGCGGCTGGAGGAGTTCCAGGGATGTTCGCTTCCCCAAGTGAAGGGTTGTAATGTAGTAATAATCTCTGTAAGACCGAGGTCGATCCACAGGGACTTGTGTAGAAATCACAAAACACTTCCAATAGTTTCTAATTAAGAACTAACTAAACAGGATTTTTAAATTGAATGTAGATAGCAATTTTGAATTAAAGGTGAATGTAATCAATATAGAAGAGCATTAGGGGCTCAAAGATCCACTTGTAGCAATCCTTAATGCTTAATTCGCTGTGGTTTTGGAATTACACAACTAGAATCGAAATTAAATCCTATCTAGCTGGATGATAGAGCAGTTAAAACAAACAATCTGCCATATGTGTGATTCAAGTACATGATTCCCCCAATTCAAGTTAGGACTTGAGTATACTCAATTGCATAGGTCAATCCTAGTTCCAATAGGTTAAGATCACAATCATAATCATCATTAAATTCTGTCACAAAGTATAACTAGATCATGATTTGAACTTGATTCAAATCACATAAAAAACCAGACAAAAGTAGAAATTCCAGAAAAGTAGAACTTTTGGTATGAAGTTCCCACATGAGGATCAAAGGTCTAGAACGTATTGAATCCGATTCTTCAAAGCGTACAGGTTTAGAATCATTCAAAACAATTAAGAACTCAAGCAATTCTTCTAAACTTCCATGAGCCATCATAAGATTAAGAAAAACTACTTAGAACTTTATTTAAACTTCAACCATTGTTCTTCACTAATAATCCAACTTGAAACCAAAACAAACGAATTAAAACATCTTAGATTCACTACAAGCTTCACCTCTTAGCCCTAGCTAAGAGGTTTAGCCGCTCATGATCCAAGGAAACATGAAAACAACTAAGAAAAACATAAAAACTAGAAGAACAAACTAGGAGGAGTTGTAGAACTCCGGATCTGACTTCCGTCGCCTCCCACCATGGCAAATCTCTTCTAGGATGCCCTAGGAACGAGTTAAAGGAGTCCTTTTATAGCTTTGGGACCCTAGGTGTGAAGAAACTTCGAGAAATCCCGTAAAAACTGTGCTTTGCGTAGAGATTTTCAGAGCTCCAGATGTTCCTGAGTGTTGATAGGCCGGCCGGTCGGACAAAGTGCCTGTAAATGCAATTCTCACTAGAGTCTTTTTTACATAGTCCGACCCATTGTTCGCTCGCCTCAAGTGTAAGGCTGCGATGTAGTAATAAAACTCGGTAAGACCGAGGTCGATCCACAGGGAAATAGAAACAATTTCAAACTACTCCAGTAACTCAATTTTGCAAGAATATCAGATTCAATTTGGTAATTAACTAAAACAGTAACTTTAATAGAAAATCAGTAATTTAAAGTACTAAGGCATTCAAGGATCCACTTGTAGCAATCCCATGTCAATTCAATCAATCCAAGTAGAGAACACAACTAGATTCGAAGTCCTATCTCTCATCTAGTTGGAAAATAAAGCATTCACACACATTCAATCCAAATCAAGTTGAACTTCCAAGTTCAAGTCCCATGCAATCAAAGTAGAATTCAAATCCATAGCCTGCGGAGTAACAGCCATGCCTATGGACTATGGCCTGCTCAAGGATTACTATAATTCGAATCTAGACAAGCATCATATAATAATCTCAGAGAATTGCAAGGAATTCATGTCCGGAGTACATGAACTCTCATAAAACATCTCAAACTACCACTTTTGGAATTGAAATATGCAAGAAAAATCCAAACTTGAATTGAAATTACTTGAATTAAACTGAATCCAACATGGAATTGGCTACAAGCTTCACCTCTCAGCCTTAGCTGAGAGGTTCTAGCCGAGCATATTCATGCTACAACTAAAAACTCTTAATAAAAGCATAAAACTAGAAAAACCAGAAATAGGAGAGTTGCAGACGCTCCACGACAAGCTTCCTCTCTCCAAAACCACGTCCCTTAGCTTCTATGATGCCCTAGGAAGAGCCCCTAGGTGTCCTTTTATAGTAAGAAAGCTCCCTTGCGTCGGAAACATCCAAAATCTGCGAAAGGTTACGCAGTGCGCAGCAGTTTTCGGAGTCCTCGATTTAGAAAGGACCCTGTTTACGCAGAGCCGACCGGTCTAGACCGGTCGGACTGGTCTTTTAAACAGTCCAGGGAGTACAGCCAACCGGTCAAGACCGGTTGGACTGATCTGCCCAGCAGTCCTAGTGAGCATAGCCGATCGGTCAAGACCGGTCAGATTCTCTTCACTATGGCCAGTGTACATGGCCGACCGGTCTAGACCGGTCGGTCTGGTCTTCAACTTGATCAGCATGCGTGGCCGACCGGTCAAGACCGGTCGGTCCTGGTCCCTTTTGTTCCAGAAATGTGGCCGGCCGGTCGGGCGACCGGTCGGGCTTGTTTTCCTTTGACTTTTTCTTCTTTTCTTCATTCTCTTTTCTCCCTCTTTCTTCTTCTTTCTTTGATCCATCTTAGACCTTCCTCCAATGTCTTCAAATAACCCTTTTTAAGCTTTAATTGGATGAAGTCCGCTCTCATCCCTACAATCACAAAAACACACGTTAGATGGGCCTTTTAAACAAGAAAACCATGCATATAATGTGATGTAGCAGGCAATGCAATGTATAAATTGGAGGTTCAACACCCATCAGCCGACCGGACGGCCGACCGGCCGGTGGAACTGCTTCAAACTGCTGAATTCGCTGGATGTTGAAATGTATAGACTGACCCTTCAGTCAGCCAATCGGCCGACCGGCCGGTCGGTCAAGGGGTCTGTCCTCCTAAAATGTGCCAAGTGACTTTCTTATTTCTGGCGGGTTTGGCCAACCAGTCAGTGGCTGTAGCCGGCCGGCCGGTGGGCATGAAATTGGCTGAATTCTTAGCTTCTCCTCCTTCATCTTCAATGCACTTTTGCTCCACCTTTGGTCCTTCATTCCTTTGATCTTCAAGGTGTGTAAACAGCATCTCTAAGCCCTCAATTGATGAATTCTCTCTCTCTCATTCCTACAACCACAAAACCATGTATTGGTTGGGTCTTTAATCACTTATTTCAAGCATAGTTAGTAATGAAATGGGGTTAGTATATGCACATTTAAGAGCTCAACAAGGGACTGAGATGGCCATCTTACGGTCATCAATCAGATTTTAGATGGCATTCTTCAGAGTCATGTATCGGTCAGTGGTTGTGATGCAGTAATAATCTCGATAAGACCGAGGTCGATTCAGAGGGACTTATGTAGGAATCCACAAAACACTTCCAATAGTTCTACTAAAGAGCTAACAAACAGATTTGATGTAAATAGTAATGTTGAATTAAACTGAAGGTAATCAATTAATAAAAAGCACTAAGGAAGTATCCACTTGTAGTAATCCTTGATGCTCAATTCGCTATGGTTTCTCACTTTCTCAACTAGAATCGAAATTAAGTTCTATCTAGTCGGATGATAAAGCGGTTAAAACAATCAACCTGACATATGTATAATCCATGTATATGATTCACTCAATGCAAGCTAGGACAAGCATACTCAATTTCATAGGTCAATCCCAATTCCAATAGGTTAAGATCACAATCATAACCATCATTAAATCCTATCACGAGACAAAACTAGATCATGATTTGAACTTGATCCAAATCACATACACAATCTCACATACTTCAAAATTTCTAGAAAAGTAGACTTTTGGTATGAAGCTCCCACATGAAGATTATAGATCTAGAGCGTATTCCAATTCCTCGGATCATACAGGTCTAGACTAGCTCACAACAATTAAGAACTCAAGCAATTCTTCCAAACATCCATGAGTCATCATAAGATTAAGAAAAACTACTTAGTACTTGAATTAAACTTCAAACCATTGTTCTTCAATAAAAATCCAACTTAAAGCAAATCAAACGAATTGAAACATCTTAGATTTACTACAAGCTTCACCTCTTAGCCCTAGTTAAGAGGTTTAGCCGTTCATGATCCAAAGAAGCATGAAAACAACTAAATAAAGCATAAAACTAGAAAGCAAACTAGGAGGAGTTGTAGAACTCCGAAATCGACTTCCGCCATCTCCCACCGTGCTCAATCTGTTCTAGGATGCCCTAGGAAGAGCCCCTAGGTGTCCTTTTATAGTGGGGAAGCTCGGTTGCTTCAGAAACATCTTGAATTTGCATAAGGTTACGCAGTGCGCAGAGAAAATCGGAGCCCGAATAGGAAACTTGTTGTTTGAACGCATGGCCGACCGGTCAGACCGGTCGGACTATCTATTTGAACTGTCTGGCGTGCTTGGTGATTGAAGAATTCTCTGGCCGACCGGTCAAGACCGGACGGCCCTATTGTATTTTTAGTTCAGAGAGTTCCCAAAGGGCGCTGACCTGTTGGCCGACCAGTCAAGACCGGTACGACCAGACTGGTCTTAGTCCAGTAGCATCCTCAGGGTAACCAGCAAGTCGGTCGACCGGTTGGGACCGGTCAGGCCCTTGATCATTTTCTTCTTTCTCTTCTTTTCTTTCTTCTCTTTTCTCCCTCTTTCTTCTTTCTTCTTTTTGGTCCATCTTGAGCCTTCAATCAAAGGGTCCTAATGTATTCTTTTTGGTCTCCAATTGGGTGAAGTTTACTCTCGTTCCTACAATCACAAAACATGCATTAGGTGGGCCTTTCAAACATGAAAACCATGCATATAATGTGATGTAATGGCCAATGCAATGTATAAATTGAAGGCTCAACAGTGTGGTCTCGCCTCTGATGGTAGGCACAATACTCATTTTCTCGGTAGTTCGGAGGCAGTGGAGTTAGAGGAGGTCTGGGTGCCATTAGAGTTAGTAATTACTTTTGTATTAGCATAGTCATGACTTGACTGAGCGGTTGAGTGAGCGGGGTGAATTTCCTGAACTCCCTGTAATTTTGCCTATTCTGATATGAGTATTGGCCATTTCCCCTGAACTCCTGCTGCTATCGAGGTGGTTGTGGCTGTGGTTAAGGATTTGGTGGCTGTGGGGATGGCTAAAAAAAATTCCTGCTTTGACTTGCTCTCTAGCACGGATCAACTGAGAGAAATTCGCATATGGATGCAAGATGAGATACCCAGATATGCTAGGATATGTTGGATGAACAATCATGGAGATCCGTTCCTCGTCGTCAATGGGCATTCCTATTCTGGCTGTTGTTCACTTCCCCAAGTGTAGGGTTGCGATGTAGTAATAATCTCGGTAAGACCGAGGTCGATCCACAGGGAAGGAAGTAAAACAATTCAAACTATCCTGATAACTAGAATCAAAGAGGTTTGTGAAATTGATTTTTAACATAAAATAGAAAATCTGATAATGGAAAGATAACTAGAGCATCAATTATCCACTTATAGCTCTCCTTAGATGCATAATTCGCTATGGTTTCTCACTTTTTCAACTAGAATCGATATTAAGATCTATCTAATCGGATGATAGAGCTGTTAAACCAAACAATCTGTCATATGTAAGTTCAATGCATAGGATTCACTCAATGTAGGCTGAGCTGAGCATGCTCAATTGCATAGGTCATTCCCCATTCCAAAAGGTTCAGTTCACAATCATAACCATCCTCAAGTCCTGTCACAAGACAAGGCTAGATCATGATTTGAACTTGATTCAAATCACATGCACAATCCATACAAATTACAGAAATTCATAAAAGTAGAACTTTGGTAGGAAGTCCCCACATGAAGATCATAGTACTAGAGCGCACTCCAATTCCTCGGATCATACAGGTCTAGAACGATGCAAACCAATTAAGAATTTAAGTAATTCTCTCAAACGTCCATGAGTCATCATAAGACTAAGAAAAACTACTTAAAGCTTGTATAAACTTCAAACCATAGTTCATAATCATGAATTCCAACTTTAAAACCGATAAAACGAATTAAACAATCTAAGAAAACTATAAGGTTCACCTCTTAGCTCTAGCTAAGAGATTAGCTAATGAAAAGCATATTAAAAATAAAGCTAGAACTAAGAAAAGGAAGAAAAACTAGCTGGAGGAGGCTAGGAAGCCTCCTATGACTTGAACTCCTTGCTCCCCACGTCCTTGGTTGCCCTGGAATAGAAGAGAGCACCTCCTTTTATAGTGCAGCAATAGTACAGCAACATAGCAGAATTTGTTTCGCTTGGTACGGCTTAACCAATGGTTGGATTGCCTTCAAAATTGATTTATAGATTCCTTGTAATGTGATCTTCCTCATAGATGATTTAGATTTCCAAGATTATCCTCTGAATGGGCCCACCAATCATATCACCAACCGCCTCTCAAAATCGCGCACCTCGGGTACATTCAGAACCAGTCATCTTTCTTTCAACGGTCCGGAGTGTACAGATGTCGGATTGATCCCAAATTTTGAACATTGATAGAAAACTTCCTCCTCTACATGATAGATGGATTAGATTGTCCAAAACAATCCCAGAATGTGGTCCTGAAAATTAGAACACTTAGGGCTTTTATAAACTCTGCGCAGTTGGATCTTTCTGGATGGTCCATCTTTCTTCTACCGGTACGATCAAACCACACATCCTTTTGATCTGAAACTTTGTGGTTATTCATATATGGATGTGGTTTAAAATATGGTCAAAGTAGATTCTTCATATCATCAATGATGGGCCACCTGGACCGGCCCAGAGTGGAATAGCGAAATCTGGAACTTTCTGGACAGTTCGTATTGTTTTGGCCACCACGATCAATCCGTAGCTCCGATCGACACGAAACCACTTGGGTTAGTTCGGTGTCGAGCTCCTATTCGACATGGATGTGTTGGATTTCCAAATATCATTAAGATAGGCTCAGAAAACTGGTCCAAAAAATCAGAAACGGGAATGGCCTGCTGTCTGGAATCTAGAAGCTGAAATTTACATGGCCTGTTCCAGCAGCTTTTGTAGAGGGCAGTAGTGTTGGCCGACCGGTCTTGACCGGTCGGACCCCATTTTCTGCTTTATTTCTTCTTTCTTTTCTTTCCTTCTTTCTTCCTCATCCTCCTCTCTTTCTTCATCATTCTTTGGTCCACCTTGGGCCTTCATCAAAGGCTCCTAAATGTGCCCTTTTGGTCATCAATTGGGCAAAGCAACTCTCATTCCTACAACCACAAAACATGTATTTGATTAGTCTTTAAATCAAGAAAATCTTGCATAATGAGTGATGAATTGGGGTTAGAATATGCACAATTAAGAGCTCAACAGCTGTCATAGCTCGCCAACGCCCCACATAAGCTGACAATGTTTCGTCACTCCTTTGCTCGAGAGCTGCAAGGTCTGCTCTTCTGAGTGCCATGTTGAGATTGTATGAGAATCTATCAACGAAAGCCCAGGGAAAGCTGCTACCAAGTCCTGATGCGAGGGCAGTCCAACGATGTATTCCAGTCTAGGGCATTATCCTTCAAAGATTTTTGGAATAAGCGAATGAGGGCTCCTTCATTTCCTGTGACTGCACTTAGCTCTCTACAAAAAGCCTTCAGATGTGCTGTGGGGTAGTGTTCACTCCCCAAGTGTAGGGTTGCGAAGTAGTAATAATTCGGGAAGACCGAGTATCGTTCCCACAGAGATTTATGTATGGGTATTCTCAGAATTTAACTAAAACAACTAGTAATTAAGATCCTATTAAGAACTAAAACTGAAAAATAGTGATTTGGGTTTAAACAGTGAATGGTTAAGGTAATTTCAATCTAAAAAGGCACTAGAGCGCCAAGGATCCACTTTTGATAAGTTTTAATGCATCAACACAACTAGGTCTCTCACAACTCAATCAGAATCGAATTCATATCTCTATCCGATCGGAATATAGAGCGGTTAAATCAACAATCATCTAAAACAAGTGCTTATTCATTGATTTGATTCCCACAACCATGCTCAGGCCTTGGGCACACTCAATTGTGTAGGCCAAGCCTCTTTCCAATCTAGTTGAGATTCATAATCATAGCTTTTACCAAATCCTATCACTAGACCTGATTACAACTCATGATTAGAATTCTAATTAAATCAAAATCAATCATTAAACAACTATTTCAGATTATAACAGAAAAATAAGAACTTTAGTTGAATGAGTTCCCACACGAAAATCAGGCCATTGCATACAAGGCAATCAAAGCGTCTACCATGCCCGGAGTCGATGGTAGATCAATGAACTACACAAGCATAAACAATGCTCAAAAGCTAAGATACTAAGTTAGGATCACTAAGAATCACATGAGCCCGGAGTCATCAAGAGATCAAAGTAAAAACCAAAATAGTACTTGATTCAAACTCATATTGAACTAAAATTCATCAATTAAAACATAAAAGGAAACCTAGGTTGCATCAATCCATCAAAAATGAATCAAAAGCTTCACCTCTTAGCCCTAGCTAAGAGGTTTTAGTTCATCTCTAACATCCTTGAACTAGAAGCCTCTAAAAACATAAAAAAAACTAAAACAGGAAGAAAACTAGAAATTCGAAGTAGAATCCGTCTCCCAAGCAGTCCCCACGTCCTAGCATGCTTTGATATGAAGGGAAGACGTCCTTTTATAGCTTGGAGGTGTCTTTTACGCAAGAAAGTTTCAGATTTCGCGTAAACTTACGCACTTGCGCAGAGAAATCCGGAATCCCAGAATAGAAACAACCCATTTACTCATGGCCGATCGGTCTTCACCGGTCGGGCTCTATTCTGCATTAGTCCAGCAGCTATAGCCGACCTGGTCTTGACCGGTCGGGCTGGCAGTCAGAGTGTCCTCTTGGCAGGTAGATGGTGGCCGACCGGTCTTGACCAGTCTAGGCTGCTTTTTCTTCTTTATTTCTTTATTTCTTTCTTCTTTTCTCTTCTCTCCTTGCTTTGTCTTTCTTTAGTCTTCTGTTCGCTCGCCACAAGTGTAAGGCTGCGATGTAGTAATAAATCTCGGTAAGACCGAGGTCGATCCACAGGGAAATAGAAACAATCTCTAAACTACTCCAGCAACTCAGTTTTTGGAAGAAAATCAGATTAATTAGGTTATTAACTAAACAGTAACTTTAATAGAAAATCAGTAATTCAAAGTACTAAGGCATTCAAGGATCCACTTGTAGCAATCCCATGTCAATTCAATCAATCCAAGTAGAGAACACAACTAGATTCAAAGTCCTATCTCTCATCTAGTTGGAAAATTAAGCATTCACACACATTCAATCCAAATCAAGTTGAACTTCCAAGTTCTAGTCCCATTCAATCAATATAGAATTCAAAACCATAGCCTGCGGAGTAACAGCCATGCCTATGGACTATGGCCTGCTCAAGGGTTACTATAATTCGAATCTAAACAAGCATTATATGATAATCTCAGAGAATTGCAAGGAACTCATGTCCGGAGCACATGAACTCTCATAAAACATCTCAAACTACCACTTTTGGAAACTAGAACATAAGAAAAATTCAAACTTGAATTAAAATTACTTGAATTAAATTGAATCCAACATGGAATTGGCTACAAGCTTCACCTCTCAGCCTTAGCTGAGAGGTTCTAGCCGAGCATATTCATGCTACAACTAAAAACTCTTAATGAAAGTATAAAACTAGAAAAACCGGAAATAGAAGAGTTGCAGACGCTCCACGACAGCTTCCTCTCTCCAAAACCACGTCCCTTAGCTTCTCTGATGATCTAGGAAGAGCCCCTAGGTGTCCTTTTATAGTAAGAAACCTCCCTTACGTCAGGAAACATCCAGAATCTGCGAATGGTTACACAGTGCGCAGCAGTTTTCGGAGTCCTGATTTAGAAAGAACTCAACTTACGCAGAGCCGACCGGTCTAGACCGGTCGGATTGGGTTTTAAACAGTCCAGGGAGTACAACCAACCGGTCAAGACCGGTTGGGCTTGTTTTAACAGGATGGACAGCGTGCATAGCCTGACCGGTCAAGACCGGTCGGGCTTCATTCTTGCTTCCAGTACGCATGGCCAACCGGTCAAGACCGGTTGGTCTGGCTTTCTTCTTTGGTCAGTGCACATGGCCGACCGGTCAAGACCGGTCTGGCTCCTCTAGCCGACCGGTCAAGACCGGTCAGCTCTCTTCATTTTGTTCTTCTTTCTTTCTTTTCTCCTCTCTTTGCTTTATTTTTTCTTCGGTCCTCTTTCATCCTTCATCTACTGGCTCCAAAGGCTTCCTTTTAAACCCTAATTGAATGAAGTCCGCTCTCATCCCCTATAATCACAAAACATGTGTTAGATGGGTCTTTCAATCATGAAAATCATGCAAACCATGTCATGTAATGGGCAATGCAATGTATAAATTGGAGGTTCAACACACCCCCTAACCAGCTTTTTGCTAGTCCCGAGCAAAACATGCGTGAAACAATTTTAAACCTCCAAACCCAACTCTCCTTCAGAACCCATAATTCTATCCATTCCAAGGTGTATAAATATAAAATTTGGAAAAATTAGGTGATAGAAGATGAAACCTTGGACTCTCAAAACATAAAAGGTGTCTACATGAAATTCCTGCTGACTGATTGATAAATAGAAGAACTCGAACAAATTCAACCTGGTGTGCATAGTGAAAGTTCATCTCATGAGTTCCTAGGATCATCTTCTTCATAGATTAAGTAAACCAAGGATTTTAAGGTGCATAGAGCAACAATAAGCCTACGACAGGAATTTGCCTTACCGTCCTTCCGACGGCTTTCACACTACGTCCCATTTCCAGCTTTGGTTACGGTTCGACCATCCCCCGGTTGGTAATAGGTAGCCCTTTTCGGAATTTTCCACCATTTTTCTTTCCTTCCCGATTTCATCCTTTCTTTCCTTTTTCTTTTAAATTAGATAGGATTTTTAGAAATCCATATCTTCTGTTATTTTCCAATGGACAAGGATGGACAAGATACCCCCGCTTGGCTGCTCAACACCTTTAAATCAAAGTCTAGCTAATCCACAAATCACATAACCCTATCAACTCATGAAAATCGTGTAATGTGAACTTGGTGTAAAGGTGTTCAAATTTTCTATCAATCACAACAATAGGGGAACTAACATTTAAAACCATTATGTCGGGAGAAAATCAAGACCTACAACATCAAGATTAATATCCCTTTGCTTGATGCCATCAAACAAATCCCCTCTTATGCCAAGTTTCTAAAAGACCTATGCACAACAAAACGCAAATATAATGTGCAGTAGAAGGCCTTCTTAACTGAGCAAGTGAGTGCCATCCTCACTCAAAAGACCCCCCCAAAATTCAAAGATCCCGGTAGTCCAACCTTCTCATATATCATTGGAGACTACCGGATTGAACGTGCCTTGTTAGATTTGGGGGCGAGTGTGAACTTGATCCCATACTCGGTATATGAGCAATTGGGTCTTGGTGAATTAAAACCCACCAAAACCACGTTGCAACTCGCTGATAGATCTATCCATATACCGAGGGAGATAGTTGAGGATGTTCTAGTCCAAGTTGACAAATTCTACTACCCGGTAGATTTTATCGTCTTGGACACACAACCGGTTTTGGATGCTAGGACCCAAATACTGGTAATATTAGGCAGCCCATTCCTTGCCACATCAAACGCGATCATCAATTGCCGGAATGGGGTGATGCAACTATCTTTTGGAAACATGACACTAGAGGTAAATGTGTTTCACTTGGGCAAAAGGCATAGGGATGTCGATGATAATGAGTTCTTTGAGGTAAACATGCTTGAAACTTTTGAAGAAGAAGAACTCCTCCAACTTGAACCACTAGAAAGCTTGGAGACATGCTTAGCACATTTCATGGATTCCGAAGACCCCATCATTAGTGAAATTGTGCAAGCATTGAATATAGAAAGACCGGTAGTTGGTACTAACCGGTGGAGGCCCCATTTTAAAAAATTGCCACCAACCACATCAAGGCCTCTACCGTCTAACATCAAACCACCGAAGCTTGACCTCAAACCATTGCCATCTGAGCTTAAATACGTATATTTGGGTCAAGAGGAAACGTTCCCAGTTGTCATTTCCTCCCACCTTGAGAAAGACCAAGAGCTCAAGTTGATTGAGTTACTCAAAGAACATAGGGAAGCCATAGGTTGGACCATAGCGGATCTCAAAGGGATAGATCCTTCGGTTTGCACTCACTGAATACACCTTGAAGAAAATGCAAAAATGACTAGACAACCTCAAAGACGGCTAAATCCAAACATGATGGAGGTTGTCAAAGCCGAGGTGTTAAAGCTATTGGATGTGGGTATTATCTACCCTATCTCAGATAGCCAATGGGTGAGTCCTACCTAAGTTGTCCCCAAGAAATCTGGTATTACCATCATTGAAAATGCCAACAACGAACTTATACCAACTAGGGTGACCACCGATTGGCGTATGTGCATTGATTATAGGAGGCTCAACACGGTTACTAGGAAAGACCACTTCCCTCTCCCATTTATGGATCAAATTGTAGAGAGGTTGGCAGGCCATTCCTATTATTGCTTCCTAGATGGTTATTCCGGATACAACCAAATTGAGATAGCTTTGGAAGACCAAGAGAAAACCACATTTACATGCCCATTTGGCACCTTCACTTACCAAAGGATGCCATGTGGGTTATGTAATGCACCCGCCACATTCCAACGATGCATGTTGAGTATTTTTTCAGACATGGTGGGTGAGTTTCTTGAGGTATTCATGGATGACTTTTCTGTTTTTGGTAGTACATTTGATGAGTGTCTCAAGCACTTGAAGTTGGTCTTGATGAGGTGTGAGGAGAAGCAACTTGTATTAAACTGGGAAAAGTGTCATTTCATGGTACAAAGAGGAATAGTCCTTGGACATATCATCTCGTCCAATGGAATAGAGGTAGACCGGGCAAAAATTGACATAATTTCCAATCTACCACCACCCAAAAGCATACGCGATGTGCGGTCCTTCCTTGGACACGTCGGTTTCTATAGAAGGTTTATAAAGGATTTTAGTCATATCTCAAGGCCTTTATGCAACCTTCTACAAAAGGAGAACCAATTTGAGTGGAGTGCCGAATGTCAATTAGCTTTTTCAAAGCTAAAGGACATGTTGACAACCGCTCCTATCATGCAACCACCAGATTGGTCCATTCCTTTTGAGTTGATGTGCGATGCGAGCGACTTTGCTATTGGGGCGGTGTTAGGCCAAAAGAAGGATAAGAAGCCCCATGTTATCTACTACGCAAGTAGGACCTTGAATCCCGCCCAAGTTAATTATTCGACTACGGAGAAAGAACTCCTAGCTGTCATTTTTGCCTTGGACAAATTCAGGCCATACTTTATAGGATCCAAAGTCATTGTTTATACGGATCATGCGGCGCTGAAATACCTTCTTTCTAAGAAGGATGCTAAGCCCCGTCTGCTTAAATGGATCCTACTCCTTCAAGAATTCGACTTGGAAATCAAAGACAAGAAGGGGGTAGAAAATGTGGTGGCGGACCATCTATCCCGCCTAGTCCTACCAAATTCCATTGACGAGTCACCTATTGAGGACTCATTCCCTGATGAGCAACTCTTTGTTGCTATACATCCACCATGGTATGCTGATATAGCTAATTATCTTTCCACAGGTGCGATGCCGATTCATTGGACTGTGCAAGACAAACATAAATTTCTAAGGGAAGTGCGCAGATTTTTCTGGGATGAACCTCTATTGTTTAAATATTGCCCAGAACAAATTATAAGGAGATGTGTCCCTGATGATGAACACAATTTAGTCATCTCCTTTTGTCATGATCAAGCATGTGGGGGTCATTTTTCAGCCAAGAAAACAACTGTGAAAATTCTGCAGTGTGGTTTTTATTGGCCTACATTATTTAAGGACACCCACGAGTTTTGCAAAGCGTGCGAGCGCTGCCAGAAGTTAGGAGGATTATCCCGTCGAAATATGATGCCTCTCACCCCAATTCAACATCTTGAAGTCTTTGACTGTTGGGGCATCGATTTCATGGGACCATTCCCCTCATCTTTTGGACATGTCTATATTTTGCTTGCCGTAGACTATGTGTCTAAATGGATAGAGGCTATCCCATGTAGAACCAACGATCATCGTACGGTTCTCAAGTTCCTCAAAGAAAACATACTTTCTAGATTTGGGACACCTCAGGCCATCATTAGTGATGGTGGTTCTCACTTTTGCAATAGACCTTTCGAAACTTTAATGAAGAAATATGGTATTAGGCACAAAGTGAGTACCCCATACCACCCACAAACAAGTGGGCAAGCTGAAATCTCCAATAGGGAAATCAAGCAGATTTTGGAAAAGACGGTGAGACCGGATCGAAAGGATTGGTCCCTAAGATTAGATGATGCACTTTGGGCTCACAGTACCGCCTACAAGACACCCATTGGAATGTCTCCTTATAGACTTGTCTATGGGAAAGCTTGCTACTTGCTGGTGGAAATAGAACACAAAGCCTATTGGGCAATTCAGGCTTTAAATTTTAACATGGACAAGGCTAGCTTGCTTCGCAAACTCCAATTAAATGAGCTTGATGAAATCCGGAACGATGCATATGAGAACTCGAGAATTTACAAGAGTAAGATGAAGGCTTTCCATGACAAACACATCTTCTGGAAATCTTTCCATGAAGGACAGAAAGTACTCTTGTATAATTCCCGACTCACCTTTTTCCGGAAAAATTATGATCTCGATGGATCGGCCCATATATTATCAAAGAAATTTTTCCTCATGGGGCTGTTGAGATTGAAAATGCAGCAAATGGCAACTGTTTTAAAGTTAATGGACAACGCCTTAAACCATTTGTTGAGAAATTTGATTCAGAGGACGTGTCCATCAGTCTGAATGATCCTGTCTATTAGGATGATTGATCTCCTAGTCTGATGGAGGTATAGCATAGGTAGGTTTTCTTCAGTTTTACTGTTTTAGTAGGTTTTAGTTGTTGGGTTGGAGACTTCCATGATCGCTCTCTCAGGTACTATTGATTCTCACTCTCTCATATTTTATCATTGCTCTCATGTTTATGCTACTTGAATATCATTTTACATTGAGGACAATGCAAGATTTGTTTGGGGGGTGAGATGAGATTCCTCATCTAGCATATTGCAACATTTCGAGCTTCATATGCGCAAAATTTTTTCAAATTTTCTAACATCTCAAAACTCTTTTAGAAAATCTTGTTTCTATACATTTGAGATGCTATGAGTATAAGAAGAGGAGATACAAAGTGTGTGTGTCTGAAAATCTCTAGAATATCATGAGAATTTGGGAGAGATTTTGGGGCAACCAGAATGGTGCCACGGGCTTGTAAATGCGTTCCGGTTGTTGTGAGGCTAAGTTAGATGTTAATGTCAAATTTTGTAACGAGATCCTCCGACTTTTCTCCTTCGCTCCAGCAGGGATTTCCACCACCAGACCTGAAGCAAGACAGCGAATAAGGGTGGCTGGGGACCAGCCGTTAGCCCTCCGATGCTTAAGTTAGACCATAGAAGAGAAGCCAAGCAAAACGGGACCAAGATTGATGATGTGTCCGTACCTGCTCTCAATGGAGCCACCCCTTTATATAGATCTGAAGCAATCCAATCTGTTACGTGAGATGTTGAAATCCCGTTGATGTCGCATACGATACTGAGAATTCGCTGATTTCTTGGGATAAGATCCTATCTTTTTAGTCAGATCCAACCCAATGACTTATTCCAACAATCACGCCCCTAGATGGTAATCCCTTGAAATCCGGCTGGATCCGGCTGGAAACCATAGTTGGAGTCATGACCTCCGAAAAGGAAGGAGACGCCCGTAGTTGGAGTCATAGCCTCCGAACTGGTTGCAACCCGTAGGAAAGCTGCTCGCAGGTTAAAATGTAGTCGCGAGTCCAAGTACATATTTTGGATGTAACATCTTTCAACGACTTGTGAGAAGGTCTGCTCGCGGATCGAGATTTGCCGTATTTGACTATCGGTTATGAAGACTCGAGACTTGCGAATAGCTGCTCCATATTTTTCAATCTATGACTCCTGATCAGGTGAGCTCGAGAGTCGAATGGTCGTCCCGCACTTATCCAATATTCGACTCTCGATCATATAATCTCGAGAGTCAAATGGACGTCCCGCACTTATCCAATATTCGACTCTCGATCATATAATCTCGAGAGTCGAATGGACGTCCCGCACTTATCCAATATTCGACTCTCGATCAGATAATCTCGAGAGCGAGAGCGAAGTGGGCATTTCCGCGTGAAATCTTATCTCCATCATTTTGCCTATAATAGATGCCCCCCAAGTCCTTGCCGCCAAGAATTCTCAAGGAAAGGACTTAGCTCACTATCACACGAAACCGCTCGCTACTTTCATCGAGAACGGCACCCCTCATGATGGGCTGAAATTAATGAGCGCCAGCTTTCCGCAGCCTTTTCGCTGATGGAAAATGAAGGGGCGCTCGCCACGTGTTTGAGGAGTTAATGGGCGTGCCTGCTCGAGCGCTGTGTCCAAAGAGGGACTGCCACGTGCCATCAGATACGGCAGAATGATTGCCTATAAATATACGGAGTCCGCCATTTCTTTGATTTTCTACAGAAGTTTTTTTGAAAGAAACCTGCAATCCTTTCTTTCCATTCTTCTTCCTCTTCCGGTGCTCATTCTTTCCTTTTTCCGGTATACTTCCTTTTTCTTCTTCTTTTATTTTCATCTCCCCATGGTTGGAAACTCTAACGAGACTACTGTCCCCCTTGGTGATGCCACTCCGGAGTCCTCTGCCTCCAGCAGTGCAAGGGTTTCGGCGGGGAGATACACAGCAGCCGGATATCCTTCCGTTTTATCGGAGGACCGGCTGGCTGAGCTACGGGAGAGATACCAAATCCCTGACTCTGTAACTCTCCGCTTGCCCGGAGGTGGAGAAACACTCGATTCCCCCCCCAGGATGCGTAGCATTTTACGAGTACCAGCTCATCCTGGGGGTACGCCTTCCCCTCCATCCCTTTGTTCGCGATGTACTACGGTGTTACAAGATTGCCCCTGGGCAACTCATTGTGAACGGGTGGAGGGTGGTTTTGGGCTCCTTTGCCCTTTGGGCTCAGGCTGGCAACGGGGAACTCACGGCGGAGGAGTTCCTCCGTATGTTCCGTCTGAAGAAAGCTCCATCCAGCGAAGGCTGGTATTATTTATGTTACTGGCACCGGGATAATTTCGTGTTGGGTAAGCCCTGCTCGAAGTATCCCGGCTGGAGGAAGCGGTGGTTCTATGCTTCCGGGAGCTGGGAGTCTGCCTCCTCCAGGGGTCCAGGAGTGACCCAGTTTTTCTGTGAAGGTAGACACAATCCCGTATTGTGCAGTTTCCTTAGAATAATTTTTAGGGTTTTGCTTCGTTTGACCATTATTTGTGCTCGCAGGTATCCCGGCATTGAGGAAACCGAATTTGAAGGGTGGGATCAACGAGAAGATCGTCAGAGTGTATAAGGTGCCTGTCGGAGATAGGCATATCGAGGCTTGCTTATCTCCTTCGCGACTTGCAGCAGCAGGCCTCATATCCAGAAGAGAAGTCGAAATGACGAAGGCTGGAGAGAAGAGAGGCCTACTGCCCCGTCTGAAGGGCACAGGTTCCAAAAGGCAGAAGAGAACCCCTGCCGAACCGTCTCAGTCTTCCATCCGCGCGGGCAGCGATCAGCCTGCCCTTCCCGCGAGCATGACGGGGGCCCCAGCTGGGCCAACTATTCCTTCACTGGTGGTCGCACCTGGGCCACCAGTGATCAACATTGTAGATAATTCCCCAGATGGGGTGGGGTCCAGCTGCCCCCCAGCTGAAGAGGCTCGAGAGCAGGTAGAGCATCAAGAGCCGACTCCTGCTCGAGAACTGGTCCCAGTTGCCGAGCAGGGACCTGCTCGCGAGTCCATGCCTCCACCTCGCGAGCAGGCCGGTTTGGTCGTTGCCCAACCGTCTGGGAGCGGGACGTACTCGATTCCACGCCACCTCCACCCTGTATGTAAGTTTTTGTTCGAGAACATCCCGCCTCACGCCTTCGGCTCTCTCCCCGAGCCAAGTCCTGAGAACCTTATCCTTGAAGCGGGGATGAGGATGGTTCAGGTAAGACTTCGTCAAGATCTGTTTCGACCTGTTGTTACGTTCCAGAAATCTTATATTTTTCATCTCTTTGCAGGGTTTAGATCTTATTCTGCGAACGAGGCGTGATATTGTTGCCGCCCGTCGCACGATAGAGGAGGCCGAGGGAAAGAGGACTGCCTTGGAAAAGGCAGTTCAAGGAAGAGATCAACTGCTCAAGGCTCGTGAGGCAGTGATCTCAAAGAGAGATGAGGAGAAAAAGATCCTCATCGAGAAGATCCAAGTCCTGACCGACAGGTATCAGGCCTTGGACTCAGACTACGTGAAGCTCACGGGTCTGAAGGAGAAGGCAGAGAGAGAGAGGGAGATCTTCCGACAGGACAAGATCTCGTTAGAGGAGCAATTCGCGGGGGCCAGGTCGCAGCTCAAGGAGGCCTACGACAACTTGACTAGGGAGCGCACCGCTCTTGCGCAGCTTAAGGATGACTCGATCCACTGGGACGAGGAGAGAGTTGCCCTTGTAAAAATGCTCTCGGAGGAAGGTGCTCGGGCAGTTTTCGAGTTCCGGACTTCGCAGCTGTATGACGATGAACGATATGAGTCATACGATGCTGGTCGAGACTTTGCACTAAGAGTAGTGCAACGAATGATCCCATCCTTCGATATGGGGGAATTCGGTCGAGTCGCGACCATCATAGCTGCAGAAGAGCAAGCTGCTGCCGAGAACGAGGTGACCGAAGCCACGCAGGCTGGAGGGGCTCCTGAAATGGGCCCTGAAGTCGAGAGCGTGGCTCCTCCTAGCGATTGATTTCCTTTATTTTCTTCTCTTGTATCTGCTCTCATGTATATGTAATCATCTGATTATCAATGAAAAGATATTTTTGGAAGTGTTGCTGTTTCGTTGCTATTCTCCCTTCATCTTTCATTTTTTGCTTGTTAATCTTGAATGGATTCGTCAGAGATGTGACCCTTTAATTCGAGCATGAGCTAAGCTGCTCGCGATCAGGATGTGACCCCGTTTTGCTGCCCTAATTAGAGCACGAGCTGCGGTGCTCGCATTTTGGAGTGCGATCCCCCCTCTCACCAATCGCGAGTAACTAACTCATGAAAAAATGAATTAGACTCAATCCGGGGGTCGTGAGACCATGTCCGCGTTGAGATAGACTGATCTATCGATTGAGATTTTGATTCTACCAAGGGCAGAAGGTTGGTCAAGAGATGGTATTCATTCTCTTCGAGGCTGTTCAGGTTCATGAGAATGGAGAAGCGACCAACTAGTAATGATTTCAGTCCTACCAAAGGTAGGCAATTGGCCAAGAGGACGTGTAAGCACTCTTCAGGGCTATTCTGGTTCATATAAATGGAGTAGCGGCCAAAAGATATCTTTTACTTTATTCATAAAATGTTATGATAAACTACATCGAATCTAGGGGTAGTATCTTAGCAAATGCTCCACGTGCCAAGGGCGACGTACAGGCTTCCCTTGCATGTCTTCAAGATAATAAGTACCGGGTCGCACAACCCTAATAACCCGATACGGGCCTTCCCAATTCGGATCCAATGAACGAACAGGAATTCCAAGATTTTGCCTTAGGACCAAATCTCCGAACTGGAAGGATCTAGGTCGAACCTTCGCATTCCGATAACGAGCAATACGTTGTTGATATGCCGCCACTCGTACTTGGGAAGCATTTCTTCGCTCTTCCAAGAGATCGAGATGAAGTCGGAGATTTTCCTGATTGCTCGCGGGATCATACTGTTCGATCCGATATGAGGGCACTTGAATTTCCACTGGTACCACTGCGTCAACACCAAATGCTAAGGAGAAAGGAGTTTCACCTGTCGATGTACAAGCCGTGGTTCTATAGGCCCATAACACTTCTGGCAGAAGTTCTGGCCACACCCCTTTACATTCACTTAGCTTGGTCTTTAAATGATGCTTTATAATTTTATTCACTGCCTCGACCTGCCCATTCGCCTGTGGATGATATGGAGAAGTGCGGAGATTACGTATCTTCCATTTGTCGCAAAATTCATCAAAGGCTGCGTTGTCGAACTGCGTTCCGTTATCGGTAATTATAGTATGAGGAAGTCCGAAGCGACATATAATATTTCTCCACATAAACTTAGTAGTTTGTTTTTCAGTAATTTTGGCTAATGGTTCTGCCTCGGCCCATTTGGTGAAATAATCAACCGCCACGATCGCGAACCTATTCTGTCCCTTTCCCATAGGTAAGGGCCCGATGATATCGATCCCCCACTGAGCAAAAGGCCAAGGGCTGTCGACTGGGGTCATCCGCTCAGACGGTACACGAGGTATAGGTTGATATCGTTGACACTTGTCGCACTTTTTAGAAAATTCTATGGCGTCTGCTTTCATAGTAGGCCAATAATATCCTTGCCTCATCGCTTTATATGCTAGAGATCGCCCCCTGGGATGATTACCACATGCCCCCTGGTGTACTTCATCTAGAACACGATGTGCTTCTTCTGGATGAAGACACCTCAAATAAGGCAAGGAGAAGCTTTTTCGCAACAAGATTCCATCTTGTAAGGTGTACCTGGCAGCTCGAAGCTAAATTTGTCTTGCAGCTTTCTTGTTTTCTGGTAGGTATCCATCTCTGAGATAAAGGATGATAGGATCCATCCAGCATGGAGACGATTGTACCGATATAACTTGCTCGGGAGTCACTTGGTCGATACTCAAGTGTTGACGGTGCTCGATGGGGATCGAATGTGATAGTTCTGATTCTGGTGCAGAAGCGAGTTTTGCCAAGGAATCGGCAAGTTGGTTCTGCTCACGAGGGATATGGAATATTTTGTAAGTCTTCAGTTTGGCGAGCAGGATGAGGACACGAGACTTGTATAAGGCCATTCTTTCTTCTTTGGTTTCGAATTCGCCAAGAACTTGGTTGACAATGAGCTGGGAGTCGCTATGAATTATCAAATTCTGGACTGCGAGGACAACGGCTAGCTCGAGGCCAACAATAAGGGCCTCATATTCTGCTTCATTATTGGAGACGCGTGATTCGAAACGCAGAGCGTATTGAAAATGTGACCTGTCTGGAGCTACTAAAATCAGGCCCGCTCCACTGCCACTGGCCCGTGACGACCCGTCCACGAAGAGCGACCAAGGAGGCTGGTCGCTGGTCATGACGCTATCTTCAGAAGAATATGTAAATTCGGCGATGAAGTCAGCCACGGCCTGGCCCTTGACTGCGGTCCTAGGACAGAATGAAATATCATGCTCGCTGATCTCGACCGCCCATTTAGTTAAGCGCCCGGAAGCCTCAGGCTTTTGAAGGACTTGACGTAGTGGATGATTTGTTGGTACTAAAATAGCATGGGCTTGAAAGTATGGTCGCAGTTTTCGAGCTGCCGTGATTAAGGCTAGGGCCAGTTTCTCCAAATCAGAATACCTAGTTTCTGCATCAACCATTGCTCGACTGATATAATAAACGGGCCTTTGTACCCCGGAATCTTCTCTTATTAAAGCGGCACTAACGGCCGTGGGAGACACAGATAAATAAAGAATGAGTTGCTCATGTGCCACAGGCTTAGATAAAATGGGGGGAGCGCTCATATATTGCTTCAGTTGTTGAAAAGCTTCTTCACATTGAGGTGTCCAGTTCCAATCAGACTTGGCCGTTGCACGAAGGAGTTTGAAGAAGGGCAGGCACTTGTCAAATGCTCGCGAGATGAACCTGTTCAATGATGCGATGCGACCAGCTAGACGCTGAATGTCCTTCAGAGTCACTGGGGATTTCATCTCTATCAATGCTTTAATCTTTTCGGGATTCGCTTCAATTCCACGTTGGCCAACCATGAACCCAAGAAATTTCCCTGCAGATACTCCAAACGCACATTTTTCTGGATTTAATTTCATCTGATACTTCCTCATCAGATCAAAGGCTTCTCGAAGATCAGGAATGTGGTCATCTTCATCGATGCTTTTCACGAGCATATCGTCAACATATACTTCCATATTCCTACCGATTTGAGCAGCGAATATTTTGTTGACAAGACGCTGATAAGTGGCCCCTGCATTTTTGAGACCAAACGGCATTACCTGGTAGCAATATAGTCCTCGATCTGTGATGAAGGCAGTATGTTGGCCATCAGGTGGATGCATCATAATCTGGTTGTAACCAGAATAAGCATCCATAAAACTGAGGAGGGCATGTCCAGCTGTCGAGTCGACCAACTGGTCGATTCGTGGTGTCGGGAAGCTATCTTTGGGACATGCTTTGTTTAAGTCTGAATAATCGACGCACATCCTCCATTTGCCATTAGCTTTCCGGACGAGAACTACGTTGGCGACCCACTGTGGGTAGTCAACTTCTTTTATAAAATTTGCCGCGAGCAGCTTCTCAACTTCAGTTTTGATCGCCATTTGTCTTTCTGCAGTGAAGGCACGTCGACGCTGATGTACGGGTTTATGCTTCGGGTCAATGTTGAGACGATGTACGATGACATCAGGATCGATGCCCGGCATATCTTTATGAGACCAAGCAAATACGTCCTGGTATTCAGTGAGGAAACGGATCAAATCTTCACGGTGGATACCGTTTAAGGAGGAACCGATGTACACGATCTTAGACTGGTCGTCTTCGGTCAAGCGGATCGCCACTGTTTCCTCCCCTGGAGTTCCTGATTTCAGAGCATTTTTCCTTGGATCCAACGCGGTGGCGAGAACGTCGGATGAACCTTGAACTATTTCCATGACAGGTGTCGCTTGAGCCTTCTTTCGATCTTGGAGGGCTATTTGGTAACAGGATCGTGCCTCCTGCTGACTTCCTCGTACGACCCCGATGCCATCTGGGGTCGGAAATTTAACACATAAATATGAAGGGTGCAAGGCCGCTCCAACCTTAGTTAGAGACGGTCTCCCCAAGATGGCGTTATATGCTGATTTTCGATCCACGACGAGGAAGTTTACGAAGACGGTGGTCTTCGCTGGACTCTCCCCAAAGGTGACTGGGAGATCGATACTTCCTTCAGGTGTTACCACTTCTCCTCCAAAGCCGACAAGAGGGGTCGATACTGGCTTGAGGAGGTTTCTAGCAAGTGCCATCTTGTCGAAAGCCTCCAAATACAGGATATCGGCCGAGCTACCTGTATCCACCATAATTCGATGAGTCAGATAATTTGATACCTTCAGTGTGACTACGATGGAATCTTCATGAGGGAAATGAATTCCCGCTGCATCTTCGAGGGTGAAAGAAATTGGGGGATGGCTAGCCTTCGATGAGTTGGACGTTTGTTCCAGCCAATAGATCTGCTGGGGTTCTTTGGACGCCTTTCGGGCGTATGCCTTTCTTGAAGCTTGAGAGTCACCCCCGCAAGCTGGACCCCCGACGATAGTGCGAATTTCTCCTGTGGGCTCAGCATCCTCTTGGTCGGTTTGATGATGAGACAGTTCCTTTTGGCGAGATGAGGTCTTCGCCCTTTCTGGTGACCGATTCTTACGAGCAACATAATCCTGGAGATGGCCTTTTCGAATAAGGGCTTCGATATGGTCTCGTAGAGAGATACAGTCCTGGGTCCTATGCCCGTGATCTTTGTGGAAGTAACAGAACTTACTCTTATCTCTCTTCTCGGGATCGGATTTAACCTTTGCAGGCCACTTCACATATGGCTTGTGTTTTATCTCCATTAGAACCTTTTCAGGAGACCGATTAAGAGGAGTGTAATTATGATATTTACTAGAGTAAGGCTTCCTGGGAGAACGATCGCGCTGATCGCGATGGTATTTTTTATCTGTAGAAGTTCCTTCTGGCTTGCGTTTCTTACTCTGTACTCCATGGCGTGTCAATGCGACTTCTTCTACATTGATATATTTCTGAGCTTTGGCTTGGAATTCCGCCATAGTTTTCGGCGGGCTCTTATCTAAGGCAAACCTAAATTTCTCGCTCGTTATTCCAGCAATGAGGGCTGTGAGACCCTTTTCTTCAGTGTAACCCTCAGTTTGAACGGCTTCGGCAGTGAACCGTACTGTGAACTCTTTTATTGTCTCCCCATGTTGCTGTTTCAGATTCATCAGATGGGAGGCTGGCTTTTTAATGTGAATACTTCCCATGAATTGAGAAAGAAATATCTCCGATAATTGGGAAAAGGAACTGATGGAAAGAGGCTTTAACCCCCGAAACCACGTACGAGCCGCTTCCTTCAATGTAAGGGGAAAAGCCCTACACATGATTTCTGAACCATGTCCCTCCAACTCCATGAGGGACCTATATGTTTCCAGATGTTCCAGAGGATCGCCAATACCTGTATACGGAGCGATAACAGGCGTTCGATACTTTCTGGGCAACGGGGCTTCCATGACCTCGCTTGTGAAGGGAGATTCAGATTGATGTATTGCCGCCATGACAACAGATGGCCGATTTGCCTGGTATCTCTGCTCCATGACATCAAAACGATCTTGGATTCTTTTGAGATCTCCTTCCCATGGCAAGGTATAGCTAGACGTTTCGGCGGTGGAGCCTTGCGGTTGAGGTTGTCGAGACGAACTGGAATGTATAGAATGCGGAGACGGCACAGGGGGATGGCCGCCAAGTGGTGGGACCTGTGGTTCATCCATAGAATGTCTGGAAGCAACTGGTATGGGTGGCGGTGGTAACCCTTCGGAGGGTTGTCTTTGCGGTTCAGGGAAGTGCTGATCAAGCCGATTTGACAGTGCCTGAACTCCGGCGTTTAAAGTTAGGAGAGTGTTCCCGAGGAATCGTAGGACATCATCCTGATTTCCAGAGGCCTCCAATAATGGATTTGTTGATGGCATATTTGGGGCTCCTTGAGGGATATCCGTCGGAACAGGTGGGAGGACAGGTGCGGATTCCGTCTCACCGGGCGGAGGTGGTGCCTGCCTCGAAGTTGAAGGATGAACAGTCTTTTTAGGAGGCATCACCGAAGGATTTTGATCGGTGGTTAAAAAGATTGATTTTGATGATCAAGTCGTTCCCACAGACGGCGCCAAACTGTTAATGTCAAATTTTGTAACGAGATCCTCCGGCTTTTCTCCTTCGCTCCAGCAGGGATTTCCACCACCAGACCTGAAGCAAGACAGCGAATAAGGGTGGCTGGGGACCAGCCGTTAGCCCTCCGATGCTTAAGTTAGACCACAGAAGAGAAGCCAAGCAAAACGGGACCAAGATTGAAGGATGTGTCCGTACCTGCTCTCAATGGAGCCACCCCTTTATATAGATCTGAAGCAATCCAATCTGTTACGTGAGATGTTGAAATCCCGTTGATGTCGCATACGATACTGAGAATTCGCTGATTTCTTGGGATAAGATCCTATCTTTTTAGTCAGATCCAACCTAATGACTTATTCCAACAATCACGCCCCTAGATGGTAATCCCTTGAAATCCGGCTGGATCCGGCTGGAAACCATAGTTGGAGTCATGACCTCCGAAAAGGAAGGAGACGCCCGTAGTTGGAGTCATAGCCTCCGAACTGGTTGTAACCCGTAGGAAAGCTGCTCGCAGGTTAAAATGTGGTCGCGAGTCCAAGTACATATTTTGGATGTAACATCTTTCAACGACTTGTGAGAAGGTCTGCTCGCGGATCGAGATTTGTCGTATTTGACTATCGGTTATGAAGACTCGAGACTTGCGAATAGCTGCTCCATATTTTTCAATCTATGACTCCTGATCAGGTGAGCTCGAGAGTCGAATGGTCGTCCCGCACTTATCCAATATTCGACTCTCGATCATATAATCTCGAGAGTCAAATGGACGTCCCGCACTTATCCAATATTCGACTCTCGATCATATAATCTCGAGAGTCGAATGGACGTCCCGCACTTATCCAATATTCGACTCTCGATCAGATAATCTCGAGAGCGAGAGCGAAGTGGGCATTTCCGCGTGAAATCTTATCTCCATCATTTTGCCTATAACATTAGATCCATCTTCATCCTCAAAATTTACCGGATCATTGGCTCATCGGCCTTCACCGAAATAGTTTTGTCAATTTGTTTACCACTTCTAAGGGTGGTGATGGATTTAGCTTGCTCCATGTTTTGGTTGGGAGGATTAGGGATGCTCACTTCATGTACTTGCTTTGGATTAGGTTGAGGTTGGGCCGGAAAGGTCCCTTCCCTAGCATTCAAGCGTCCCTTAATCTCATCAACCGAGGCTTTAAGCTCTTGGAACATTTGCTGATTCGATTGATTGATTTGCGTTTGCCCTTGCATAAACGCCTTCAAAGTATCATCCATTGAGAATTAAGGTGGGGCCATATTTTGCATGGGTGGCCCTCTTTGAGAATTGGTTGGATTGCTTGTAGGAGCATTCTTCCAACTAAAATTTGGGTGGTTCTTCCAACTCTCATTGTATGTAACGACCCGAGATTTTCGACTCTCGTGTATAACACAACAGTCGAATTTCCAAGTAACTTATGGAATAACTAATTTGTCAAATAATAAAATATAGCATTCAAGCACAATGGCGGAAACAATTATCATCTTGTTCTATCAAACTTACTACGTCATCATTAATATTTAAATAAGGGAACCAATCAATATCCATACTGATTAATTAAAATACAAAACCATGTCTTCTCTTTAAGACTTATTACAATTCCATAAATGTATCAACTACTCAAAAGAACTATTTAATAAAATGATAACATCAATTAAGTTTCTCTAACATAGTCATCCGCCATGTGATTGTACGAACATCGAACTCTTATCCTTAAAAATCGAGTTCAATACCTGGATCTTCACCTGCATCATCTAAATTGTGTTTGGGATAGCGTTAAACGCTATCATAGTGGGGAATATTTTCTCCAAGACAATCAATAATAATAATGACGGTACAGAATAAACGCAAGCAGGATATTATCATTTAATCAGATCAAAACAACCAACTAAAAATCTTTGTTAATGCGAAGCATGGAACGCATGCTCTAGCTAAGGCACCCTGGCTAGAATCACAATACATGAAGTGAGAGACTCCCTGTTACGACTTCATGCTAGCCACTAGTCACCAGAGGTTTTTGGGACGCACAAGCCCATAGTTTTGCCCGACCACGTGAGAAATGGGACGCTCATAGCCCAAATCTACACGTGACAGTGTAGGGAGAAGTAGGACGCTCTAGCCTATTCTCAATTCCGTACACCCACATGGAGCCAAGTGAATGCATGACTTTAGTTTCACCTTTATTTAAGTGTTTTCGCATACAACCGATTTAAATAAAACTCAATGGTCACTATGGGGAGTCGCAAGCAACCCAGCATAGGCCGACAGCACGGGATTAGTGTCCATAGCACCAACCCCGGCTCATGAAAATTTGTATACCATTAATGTACACTCATTGTCTCGTTTTATGATTTCATCATGTTCCAAAAAGCCAATGTTGTACATCATGACCAAATTCATTAAAATACCCATGTACTGTAAATGGATCAAATCAAGCATCATGTACATGTAAGGATCCATTAACAAACAATCACTTCATTCTCTCAGTTAAGTCAAGATATATTCTTCCATCATGGACACCTCTCACGGGTTCCATCTCTCTACATCGAATAATTTTACCAACTTAGTGACAAAGAGTATACAATAATGGGATGTCCATATGATGATCTTATACACATATTTCATATCACAATATGAAAACCAATGTTATTTGTAAAACACAGATTAAGGAAATAATGGCATAGATTTTACAAAGATGGATAACACAAATACACATGCTTCTTAGTAAAAAATCTAAACAAGGAATCACATCATCATACAATGATATTCATTACAAATCTCACATCAAACTTCATGTTATATGGATAAGCAATTCAAAACAAAATAACTTCACATGCCACAAAAGAAACTTATGATAATCGTGGTATTATTAATGAAAGGCTTGAAGGAAAATCCTCACCTTATGATGGACTTAGAAGAAGAGAATTGTAGAAGATCCTAGCCGCTGGAAAAATATGAGAAAGAACTCTCTTCTCTCTCTCTCTCTCTCTCTCTCTCAACATAGCTCATTATACCTTTCCCAACATTGGAAAAAGGTTTCTTCTTCTTTTTGGGCGAAGTTCATTATGGCCCTTCTTAGTGCATTGGTTCGATGAGTAGGGAAGAATTTTTTTAGAAACTCCCTAGTCATCTCAGCCCATGTCCCAATAGACCTCGGCCTTAAGGAATGTAGCTATGATTTGGCCTTCTCTTTCAAGGAAAAAGGGAACAATTTAAGTTTTATAGTATCCTTGGTCACATTGTCATAGTTTATTGTGGCTATAACCTCTTCAAATTCCTTAATATGTAAATAAGCGCTTTCAGAGTCGAGTCCATGGAATCTAGGAAGAAGTTGGATCAACCCCGGTTTAAAATCAATATTTCCCACATTGTGAGGGAAAATTATGTAAGAGGGAGTACTCGTCCTAGCTGGTTGTAAATAGTCACGTAAAGTTCTAGGTTGAGGTACATCCCCCACTTCATTCTCATCCAATTCAGTAAGGTTTGGGGCTGGATCACCCCTTGATTTGGTTGATTTTCAGCCATCTCTCTAGTAATTTTAAGAAAATTTTGACGTTTCCTAGCACGAGGCTCTCTATCAATCCCTTCAACAATTACTCTCTCTTACAAGTCGGTTATTATAAGTCCGAGCCCAATGTGGCATGCAAAACCAAAAAGAATGAACAAAAAGGAAAAAGAATTCTTCCTTCCTTCCTTTACTCCTCTCTAGGACTTAAGCACAAGGTGTCTTGCAATGGCTAAGCCAGAAGCAAGGATAGAGACCGATTTCTCCTGGTCAATAGGGGTTCAAAGAACTCCCCACCCACTCTTTGAGTCTTTTGAGAAAAAGTACAGAAAAAGAAGAAAGACGAATAGGTTGAGAAGAGAAATCTCTGAGCACAAGGTGATCCAAGACGGCAGAGTTGACCATTAAGAATCCAGGTGGCTCAAGGCCTACCTTTCAGAGATCCAGAAGGAGTCTCCACCCACTCTACAAGAGATGAATAGGATAGGAATGAGATGGAGAAGAAGAAGAGTAAGGTTAGAACAATAAAACCTGATTTGTGACTTAGGATGCCTTCTTCTTCTTCAACTTCCTAAAAATCCCTAGATTAAACCTATGTTAGAATCCTGCAAAAATCAAAACAAAGTAAGTTAGTATTTAGAAGAAAACCTACACTAGAAAGCAAAACAAATCCTAAACCTATCTTAATACAATCTCAACTAAAAGTTATTTCAGAAAATTCTAAAAATATAGCATAGAAATCCCCGGCAGCGGCGCCAAAAACTTGTTCACTCCCCAAGTGTAGGGTTGCGAAGTAGTAATAATTCGGGAAGACCGAGTATCGTTCCCACAGAGATTTATGTATGGGTATCCTCAGAATTTAACTAAAATAACTAGTAATTAAGATCCTATTAAGAACTAAAACTGGAAAATAGCGATTTGGGTTTAAACAGTGAATGGTTAAGGTAATTTCAATCTAAAAAGGCACTAGAGCGCCAAGGATCCACTTTTGATAAGTTTCAATGCATCAACACAACTAGGTCTCTCACAACTCAATCGGAATCGAATTCATATCTCTATCCGATCGAAATATAGAGCGGTTAAATCAATAATCATCTAAAACAAGTGCTTATTCATTGATTTGATTCCCACAACCATGCTCAGGCCTTGAGCACACTCAATTGTGTAGGCCAAGCCTCTTTCCAATCTAGTTGAGATTCATAATCATAGCTTTTACCAAATCCTGTCACTAGACCTGATTACAACTCATGATTAGAACTCTAATTAAATCAAAATCAATCAATAAACAACTATTTCAGATTATAACAGAAAAATAAGAACTTTAGTTGAATGAGTTCCCACACGAAAATCAGGCCATTGCATACAAGGCAATCAAAGCGTCTACCATGCCCGGAGTCGATGGTAGATCAATGAACTACACAAGCATAAACAATGCTCAAAAGCTAAGATACTAAGTTAGGATCACTAAGAATCACATGAGCCCGGAGTCATCAAGAGATCAAAGTAAAAACCAAAATAGTACTTGATTCAAACTCATATTGAACTAAAATTCATCAATTAAAACATAAAAGGAAACCTAGGTTGCATCAATCCATCAAAAATGAATCAAAAGCTTCACCTCTTAGCCCTAGCTAAGAGGTTTTAGTTCATCTCTAACATCCTTGAACTAGAAGCCTCTAAAAACATAAAAATTAACTAAAACAGGAAGAAAACTAGAAATTCAAAGTAGAATCCGTCTCCCAAGCAGTCCCCACGTCCTAGCATGCTTTGATATGAAGGGAAGACGTCCTTTTATAGCTTGGAGGTGTCCTTTACGCAAGAAAGTTTCAGATTTCGCGTAAACTTACGCACTTGCGCAGAGAAATCTGGAATCCCAGAATAGAAACAACCCGTTTACTCATGGCCGACCGGTCTAGACCGGTCGGACTGGCTTGGCTGACCGGTCTTGACCGGTTGGGCTCTGTTCTGCATTAGTCCAGCAGCTATAGCCGACCGGTCTTGACTGGTCGGGCTGGCAGTCAAAGTGTCCTCTTGGCAGGTAGATGGTGGCCGACCGGTCTTGACTGGTCTGGCTGCCTTGGCCGACCGGTCTTGACCGGTCTAGGCTGCTTTTTCTTCTTTATTTCTTTCTTTCTTTCTTCTTTTCTCTTCTTTCCTTGCTTTGTCTTTCTTTAGTCTTCCTTCATGCTTGATCCATTGGTCTTTAATACTCATAAAGAGCTCTATTTAGCTTTCAAATGGTGAAATCTCCATCTTGTTCCTACAATCACAAATCATGTATTAAAGTAGTCCTTTAAACATGTATACCATGCATAATGAGTGATGAATTGGGGTTAGAATATGCACAATTATGAGCTCAACAGGCAGCTACTGCCGTCTTATCTTTTGAATTTTGGTACCTCAAAGTATTGAGGTATCTGAGCATCTAGAAATGGACATAAGTCTCTAAACTTGGTCGAGGGTAGATCGATTCCCTATTGCCGTTGTAGTTAATTTTGCAAGGTCTGGAACCGCTCCCGCAACTCGTCCAGTCCCACATGATCTACTCGAGCGATTGGTGCCTCTCATAGTAAGGCACGTTCTTCTTTGGCATAGTGGTCAATGTCTTCGACCCTGTGAGTTTGCTGGAAAGCAACTGTGGGTTGTTGAATTTGACTTGATGATTGGACTGGATTCTGATGAACTTGTGCTTGAAATGACTGTAATTGAGCTGGAGATTGAACTAAAGGTGAACTGGAATTTGCTGGAAATTAACTGGAGTTTGTTGAATCGAAGATTGGTGGAAATTAACTGGAATCCTATCGGTGGGGATGTGCTGGAATTGAAAAGCGCTCCTGTTTGTAGAAGGCTGAGATGTTGGGAAGTGACCCCCTTATTGGGTATTTGCTATTGTCCGCTGATTGATGTAGGCTTGACACTGACCCCCATTATGGGCATTCGCCAGTGCTGTCCCTGCTGCTGGAAATTGAATTGAAATCCCATCGGCAGGGATGTGCTAAAATTGAGTAAAGGTCCCATCGATTGTTCGCTCGTCTCAAGTGCAAGGTTGCGATGTAGTAATAATCTCGGTAAGACCGAGGTCGATCCATAGGGAATTAGAAAATCAATTCTAAACTATTCCAGCAACTTGAATTGGAACAATTTAAAGTATTCAATTAAGAGAACTAACTTAAACAGTAACTTAGAAAAATCAGTAATTTAAAGGAACTAAGGCTTTCAAGGATTCACTTGTAGCAATCCCATGTCAATCCAATCAATTCAAGCATAAAACACAACTAGATTCAAAGTTCTATCTCTCATCTAGCTGGAAGATAAAGCATTGAAACACATTCAATCCCACTTAAGTTGAACTTCTAAGTTCTAGTCCTATTCAATCACATAACATTTAAAATCATAACCTTCGGAGTAACAGTCATGCCTATAAACTATGGCATGCTCAAGGGTTACCATAATTCGAATCTAATCAAGCCAAATATAATAATCTCAGAGAATTGTAAGGAATCCATATCCGGAGAACATGAACTCTCATAAAACTTCTAAAAATATCAACTTTATTCGAACTAGAATATTCAAAATCCAAACTTAAAGTGAAAGTACTTGAATTAAACTAAATTAAACATGAAATTGGCTACAAGCTTCACCTCTCAGCCCTAGCTGAAAGGTTATAGTCGAGCATTGTCGTACTACAAATAGAATGAAAAAGAAAAACTAAATAAAAGCATGAAAAACTAGAAAAATGGGAATGAACGGAGTTGTGGACGCTTCACATTGCTCTCCTTCACTTCCCACAACCTCCAATCTCTTCTACGATACCTTTAGATGAGGCCCTAGGTGCCCTTTTAGAGAATAGTAAGGAAGATTCCAGATTACGCAAGGAATCATGGAGCTGCGCAGAGAAAATCAGAGCTTGTAGGACAAGCTCTATTACGTAGCCGACTAGTCAGACGACCGGTCTGAGCTCATGGATGACCGGTTGTCAGACCGGTCGTAAAACGTGAAAATCAGTCCAGTGAGTTTTTTTTTTTTTAAATTTCCTCCCCCTCTATTGAGTGCTCGACCAGTCTGACAACCGGTCTTAGTGATGGTCGACTGGTCTTTCTTGGTCCAGTGATATGTACAGCAATGGGGGGTCACTGTTAAAGTGTCGACCAGTCGGACGACCGGTCTTCAGTGCATAGTGTTGCACTTCTTCCTTCTTTCTTCCATATCTTTCTTGCTTCTTTCTTCCATCCTTTGGCACTTAGTTCTTTGATCTTCAATGTACCTTCAATGATCTTTTTAGCCCTAAATCAGTGAAATCTCTGCCTCGTTCCTACAATAAAAAATCACGCATTAGATGGTTTTTTAAGCATGCAAACCATGCATATCATGTGATGTAATGGGTTAGTAAATGTATAAATTAGAGGTTCAACACACCCCCCAACCAGCGTTTTCCTAGTCCCGAGCAAAACATGCATTAAATAAGTTCAATTCTCTAAGATCCAACTCTCCTTCAGAAATTATGCTTCTATATATTCCAAGACATACAAGTGCAAAAATGAGAGAAACTAGGTGATGAAGCTTAAACCTTAAACTTCTCAAAACATAATAAGTGTTCATATAGAATTCTTACTGATCGATTGATAAATAGAAGAACTTGAACAAATTCAACTTAGTGTGTATAGTGAATGTTCATCTCATGAGTTTCTAGGACTATCTTCTTCATAGATCAACTAAACTATGGATCTAAAAGTGTACAGATCAACAACAAGCCTATAAGGAATTTGCCTCACCATCCTTACGACGACTTTCACACTACGTCCCATTTTCGGCTTTGGTTATGGGTAGACCATCCCCCGGTTGGTAATAGGTAGCCCTTTTCAGAATTTTCCACCATATTCTCCATTATTCTCATATTTTCATCCTTCCTTTCCCTTTTTGTTTTATATATTAGATAGGATTTTTAGAAATCCATATCTTTCGTTATTTTCCCATGGACAAGGATGGACAAAGTACCTCGGCTTGGTTCTTCAACACCTCAAATCTAAGTCTAGCCAATCCACAAGTCTACATAATCCTTTCAAACAATGAAAATCGTGTAATGTGAACTAGGTGTAAAATTGTTCAAATTTTCTATCAATCATATAAATAGGAGAATTCACATATAAAACCATTATATTAAAAGTAGTTTAAAACTTGCAACATTCATCACTTCATATCTCCTCGTCTTATACTTGTATCCTCCCGAATGCATAGAAACAAGGTTTTCCAAAAGAGTTTTGAATTGTCAGAAAAAATTGAAAAATTTTCAACATATAATGCTCAAAATGTCCACAAACTGCTAGATGAGGAATCTCTTCTCACCCTCAACTAAATCCTGCATTGTCCTCAATGTAAAAAGATATGCAATGAGCATGAACATGAGAGCAATGGTAAAATAAAAGAGAGTGAGAACGATGGTACCTGAGAGAGTCGATCATGGAAGTGTACTACCCCGGTATCAAAATCTACTAAAGCAAGTAAAACTAAAACAGAAAAACAAGTAAACCTAATCCTACGCTATACCTCCGTCAGACTAGGAGATCAATCATCCTAATACACCGGATCATCCACAGTGATGGACATGTCCTTTGAATCAAATTTCTCAACGAATGGTTTAAGGCGTTGACCATTCACTTTAAAATAATTACCATTCGTCGTGTTTTCTACCTCGACAGCCCCATGAGGAAAAACTTCTTTAACAATATATAGGCCGGTCCATCGAGATCTTAATTTTTTTGGAAAAAGATGAAGTCGAAAATTGTATAAGAGCACTTTCTGACCTTCATGGAAAGACTTCCTGAAGATGTACTTGTCATGGAAAGCCTTCATGCTACTCTTGTAAATCCTCGAGTTCTCATAAGCATCATTTCGGATCTCGTCAAGCTCATTAATTTGGAGTTTACGAAGCGAGCTAGCCTTGTCAACGTTAAAGTTCAATGCCCGAATTACCCAATAGGCTTTATGTTCAATCTCCATAGGAAAGTAACAAGCTTTTCCATAGAAAAGTCTATAGGGGGACATTCCAATGGGGGTCTTGTAAGCGGTACGGTGAGCCAAAAGAGCATTGTCTAATCACAGCGACCAATGTTTGCGATCTGGCCTCACTGTCTTTTTCAAAATTTGTTTAATTTCTCGATTGAAAATTTCAGCTTGCCCAATTGTTTGTGGGTGGTATGGGGTACTCACCTTATGTCTAATGCCATATTTCTTCATTAAGGCTTCGAAAGGCTTATTGTAAAAGTGAGAACCGCCATCACTAATGATGGCTTGAGGCGTTCCAAATCTGAAAAGTATGTTTTCTTTAAGGAACTTTAGAACCGTACGATGATCGTTGGTTCTACATGGAATAACCTCTACCCACTTGGACACATAGTCTAGATAAGAAATATATAGACATGTCTGAAAGATGAGGGGAATGGTCCCATAAAATTGATGCCCCAATAGTCGAAGACTTCAAGATGTTGAATTGAGATAAGAGGCATCATATTTCGACAGGACAATCCTCCTAGCTTTTAACAGCGCTCGCATGCTTTGCAAAACTCGTGAGTGTCCTTAAATAGAGTGGGCCAATAAAAACCACATTGTAAAATTTCAGCTGTGGTTTTCTTGGTGAAAAAATGACCCCCACATGCTTGATCATGGAAAAAGAAGATGATAAAATTATGTTCATCATCAAGGACACATCTCCTAATAATTTGATTTGGGCAATATTTAAAAAGTAAGGATTCATCTCAAAAAAATCTGCACACTTTCCTTAGAAATTTTCATTTATCTTGTGCAGTCCAATGAATCGACATCGCACCTGTGGAAAGATAATTTGCAATATCAGCATACCATGGTGGATGCATAGCAACAAAGAGTTGCTCATCAGGGAATGAGTCCTCAATAGGTGACTCGTCAATGGAACTCGGTAAAACTAGGCGGGATAGATGGTCCGCCACCATGTTCTCTACTCCTTTCCTATCCTTGATCTCTAAGTCAAATTCTTGAAGGAGTAAGATCCATCTAATCAAACGAGGCTTAGCATCCTTCTTAGAAAGAAGGTATTTCAATACCACATGGTCCGTGTAAACTATGACCTTGGATCCTATCAAGTACACCCTGAGCTTGTCCAAGGAAAAAACAATGGCTAGGAGCTCCTTCTCCGTAGTTGAGTAATTGACTTGGGCAGGGTTCAGGGTCCTACTCACATAGTAGATAACGTGGGGCTTTTTGTCCTTCCTTTGTCCTAACACCGCCCCAATAGCATAATCACTCACATCGCACAACAACTCAAAAGGAATGGACCAATCCGGTGGTTTTATAATAGGAGCGGTTGTTAACATGTCTTTTAGCTTTGAAAAGGCTAATTGACAATTGGCACTCTACTCGAATTGGTTCTCCTTTTGTAGAAGGTTGCATAAGGGCCTAGAAATAAGACTAAAATCCTTAATGAACCTTCTATAAACACTAGCACGTCCAATGAAGGACCGCACATCGCGTATGCTCTTGGGTGGTGGTAGGTTGGAAATAATATCAATTTTAGCCCGGTCTACCTCTATTCCATTGGACGAGATGATATGTCCAAGGACTATTCCTCTTTGTACCATAAAATGACACTTCTTCCAGTTTAAAACAAGGTTTTTCTCCTCACACCTTGTCAAGACCAACTTCAAGTGATTAAGGCACTCTTCAAAAGTACAACAAAAAATAGAAAAATCATCCATGAATACCTTGAGAAATTCACCCACCATGTTTAAGAAAATACTCAACATGCATCGTTGGAATGTGGCGGGTGCATTACATAGTCCGAATGGCATTCTTCGGTATGTGAATGTGCCAAACGGGCATATAAAGGTGGTCTTCTCTTGGTCGTCTAAGGCTATCTCAATTTGGTTGTAACCGGAATAGCCATCTAAGAAGCAATAATAGGAGTGACCTGCTAACCTCTCCAAAATTTGATCCATGAACGGGAGAGGGAAGTGGTCCTTCCAAGTGACCGTATTTATCTTCCGATAATCTATGCACATACGCCAACCAGTGGTCACTCTAGTCGGTATAAGCTCATTGTTGGCATTTTCTATGATGGTAATACCAGACTTCTTAGGGACAACTTGGGTAGGACTCACCCATTGGTTATCCGAGATGGGGTAGATGATACCCACATCTAGCAGCTTTAACACCTCAGCTTTGACAACCTCCATCATATTTGGATTTAACCTTCTTTGAGGTTGTCTAGTCATTTTCGTGTTCTCTTCGAGGTGTATACGGTGAGTACATATCGAAGCATCTATCCCTTTAAGGTCCGTTATTGTCATTCCTATGGCTCTCCTATGTTCTTTGAGTAGCTTAATCAATTATAGCTCTTGGTCTTTTCCTAGGTGAGAGGCGATGACTACCGAGAACGTTTCTTCTTGACCCAAATATACATATTTCAGCTCGGATGGCAATGGTTTAAGGTCAAGCTTCGGTGGTTTAATGTTAGACGGTAGAGGCTTTGATGTGATTGGTGGCAATCTTTCAAAATGGGGCCTCCACCGGCTAGTACCGACTACCGGTTTCTCAATATTCAATGCTTGCACAATTTCGCTAATAATGGGGTCTTTGGAATTCTTGAAATGTGCCAAGCATGTCTCCAAGCTTTCTAGTGGTTCAAGTTGGAGGAGCTCTTCTTCTTCAAAAGATTCGAGCATGTTTACCTCGAAGAGCTCATCATCATCATCCCTATGCCTTTTTCCTAGATTGAACACATTCACCTCTAATGTCATATTTCTAAAGGACAATTACATTACCCCATTCTAGCAATTGATAATTATGTTTGATGTAGCCAGGAATGGGCGGCCTAAAATCACCGGTATTTAAGTGCTAGTATCCATAACCGGTTATATGTCTAAAATGATGAAATTCACCAGGTAGTAGAATTTATCAACTTGGACCAATACATCCTTAACTATCCCTCTCGGTACACGGATGGATCTATCAGCGATTGCAACATAGTTTTCGTGGGTTTTAATTCACCAAGGCCTAGTTGCTCATATACCGAGTATGGGATTAAATTTATGCTTGCCCCCAAATCTAGCAATGCACGTTTAATCCAATAGTCACCAATGATGCATGATATTGTGGGACTACCGGGATCCTTGAATTTTGGGGGGGGGGGGGGGGGGGGGTCTTTTGAGTGAGAATGGCACTCACTTACTCATTCAAAAAAGGCCTTTTGTTGCACATTATATTTGCGTTTGGTTGTGCATAGGTCCTTTAGAAACTTAACATAAGAAGGGATTTGTTTAATGATATCAAGCAATGGAATGTTTATCTTGACTTGTTTGAAAATCTTTAAAATATCATGAGTTTGGAAGAGATTTTGGAGCAACCAATCTCGAAGGGAATGGTGCTACGGGCTTATAAATGAGTTCAGTTTCTTGTGGGGCTGAGTTAGATCCGTCCTCAACCTTAGAATTTACCGGATCATTGGGCTTATCGGCCTTCACCGGAATAGATTTGTCAATTTTCTTACCACTTCTAAAAGTGGTAACGGATTTGGCTTGCTCCACATGTTGGTTGGGGAGATTAGGGATGCTTACTTCATGTACTTGCTTTGGATTGGGCTGAGGTTGAGCTAGAAAGGTCCCTTCCCTAGCATTCAAGCGTCCCTTAATCTCATCAACCAAGACTTTAAGCTCTTGGAACATTTGTTGATTTGATTGATTGATTTGCGTTTGCCCTTGCATAAACGCCTTTGGAATATCTTCCATTGAGAATTGAGGTGGGGCCATGTTTTGCATGGGTGGCCCTCCTTGAGAGTTGGTAGGATTACCCGTGGGATTATTCTTCCAACTGAAATTTGGGTGGTTCTTCCAAGTAGAGTCATACGTGTTACCCACCGATCCATTAAAAGGCCATTGATATCCATATGTGTCATTTGCATGTTCTTGTAACACCTCTTGAAACGCAAGAATTGTAGGACAATCTTGCGTAACGTGTATATTAGTGGCACAAATTCCACATATATTCTCAATAGCTTCATTAGACTTTAAAACTCCACTCTTACTAAGTTTCATGGCCTCGATCTTCCTTGTGAGGTTGGCTAGCCTTGCATTTATGTCATCTTCCTCTTTCAGGATGAAGATACCTCCTTTATCCTTTTGTTGAGGAGGCTTGAGATTATTAGATTTGTCCGAAGTATCCCATGATTGGGCATTCTCGGCCAACATGTCCAAGTAACTCCAAGCCTCATCTGGGTTTTTACTCATAAACTCGCCATTGCACATCATTTCTATAAATTGACACATGTTGGAACTTAATCCATCATTGTAGAAGTTTATAATTTGCTAACTTTCGTACCCATGATGTGAGCAGGCAAGTAGGAGGTCCTTAAACCTTTTCCAACATTGGAAGAATGACTCATTCTCTTTAACCGAAAAGTTCATTATGGCTCTTCGAAGGGTGTTTGTTTTATGAGCCGGGAAGAACTTTTTCAAGTATTCTCGAGTCATCTCATTCCATGACCCTATCGAGTGTGGTCTAAGAGAGTGGAGCTAACTCTTGGCTCTTTCTTTCAATGAAAAGGGAAAAAGTTTAAGTTTAATGGCATTGTTCGCTCGCCTCAAGTGTAAGGCTGCGATGTAGTAATAAATCTCGGTAAGACCGAGGTCGATCCACAGGGAAAAAGTAACAGCTTCCTAATTACTCCAGCAACTCAGTTTAATAGAGTAAATTCAAATTCAATGGGATGTTTAATTAAAACAGTAACTTAATGAAAAATCAGAGATATAATGTACTAAGGCTTTCAAGGATCCACTTGTAGCAATCCTATGTCAATTCAGTCAATCCAAGTAGAGAACACAACTAGATTTGAAGTCCTATCTCTCATCTAGTTGGAAAATAAAGCATTCACACACATTCATCCAATTCAAGTTGAACTTCCAAGTTCAAGTCCATTCAATCAATGTAGAATTCAAATTCATAGCCTGCGGAGTAACAGCCATGCCTATGGACTATGGCCTGCTCAAGGATTACTATAATTCAAATCTAAACAAGCAACCTGTGATAATCTCAGAGAATTATAAGGAATTCATGTCCGGAGCACATAAACTCAGATAAGACATCTCAAACTACCACCTATTGGACTGAAAAATAAGGAAAATCAAACTTTGAATTGAAGAAAAATACTTGAATCAGACTGAAATTAACATAGAACTGGCTACAAGCTTCACCTCTCAGCCTTAGCTGAGAGGTTTTAGCCGAGCATAGTCATGCTACAACTAAAAACTCAAAAATAAAGCATAAAACTAGAAAAACCCGAAAATAGATGTTGCAGACGCCCCACAGTCGCCTTCAGCCTCCAAACTCACGTTCCTTCTCTTCTCTGATACCTTAGGGAGAGCCCCTAGGTGGCCTTTTATAGCAACAATCCTCCCTTGCATTGGATTCTGCGAAATCCTACGCCTTGCGCAGCAATTTTTGGAGTCCCGAATTAGAAAGGATTTTTCTTACGGAGGGCCGACCGGTCGTGACTGGTCGGCCTGGCTTTTCAAATACTCCAGAGAGCACAGCCGACCGGTCATGACCGGTCGGTGTGGACTGTCCATTGTTCCAGCGTGCATGCCCGACCGGTCATGACCGGTCGGGCTGTTTTATCCTTCATCCAGTGCCTATAGCCGACCGGTCATGACCGGTCGGCCTCCTTCCATTTACTTCATTTATGTGGCTGACCGGTCGACCGGTCAGCCTTGTTTTTCTTCCATTTTTTCCTTTTTTTCTTCATTCTCTTTTCTCCCTTTTTCTTCTTCTTTCTTTGGTCCATCCTAGGACTTCATGCAATGTCTTCAAATACATTCTTTTGGCTCCAATTTGATGAAATCCACTCTCATCCCTACAATCACAAAACACATGTTAGGTGGGCCTTTAAACCATGAAAATCATGCAAATTATGTAGTGTAATGGGCAATGCAATGTATAAATTGGAGGTTCAACACACCCCCAACCAGCTTTTTGCTAGTCCCGAGCAAAACATGCGTGAAACAGTTTCAAACCTCCAAATCCAACCCTCTTCCAGAAACCATGTTTCTATCCATTCCAAGATGTATAAGTGTAGAATTTGGAAAGATTAGGTGTTAGAAGCTGAACCTTGGACTCTCAAAACATAAGAAGTGTTTACATGAAATCCCCGCTGACTGATTGATAAATAGAAGAATTCGAACAAATTCAACCTAGTGTGCATAGTGAAAGTTCATCTCATGAGTTCCTGGAACCATCTTCTTCATAGATTAAGTAAACCAGGGATTCCAAGGTGCACAGAGCAACAGCAAGCCTATGACAGGAATTTGCCTTACCGTCCTTCCGACGGCTTTCACACTACGTCCCATTTCCGGCTTTGGTTACGGTTCGACCATCCCCCGGTTGGTAATAGGTAGCCCTCTTCGGAATTTTCCACCATTTTTCTTTCCTTCCCGATTTCATCCTTTCTTTCCTTTTTCTTTTAACTTGATAGGATTTTTAGAAATCCATATCTTTCATTATTTTCCCATGGACAAGGATGGACAAAATACCCCGGCTTGGCTGCTCAACACCTCTAAACCAAAGTCTATCTAATCCACAAATCACATAAACCTGTCACTCATGAAAATCGTGTAATGTGAACTTGGTGTAAAGGTGTTCAAATTTTCTATCAATCACAACAATAGGGGAATTAACATATAAAGCCATTATGTTGGAAGAAATTCAAGACTACAACATCACACACTTCGTTTCTCCTCCTCTTCTACTCATTGCCTCTCAAATGTATAGAAACAAAATTTTCTAAAAGAGTTTTGAGATGTTAGAAAATTCAAAAAAATTTTGTGCATATGAAGCTGGAAATGTTGCAATATGCTAGATGAGGGATCTCATCTCACCCCCCAACCAAATCTTGCATTGTCCTCAATGTAAAAAGATAGTTAGTTAGCATGAACATGAGAACAATGGTAAAATATGAGAGAGTGAGAATCAATAGTACCTGAGAGAGCGATCATGGAGGTCTGCAATTCCAACAACTAAATCCTACTAAAACAGTAAAACAAAACTAAACCTACCTATGCTATACCTCCATCAGACTAGGAGATCAATCATCCTGATAGACAGGATCATTCAGGGAGATGGACATGTCCTCTGAATCAAATTTCTCAACAAATGGTTTAAGGCGTTGTCCATTAACTTTGAAACAGTCACCATTCGCTGCATTCTCAATCTCAACAGCCCCATGGGGAAAAACTTCTTTAACAATATATGGGCCGGTCCATCGAGATCGTAATTTTCCCGGAAAAAGATGAAGTCGGGCATTATACAAGAGCACTTTCTGTCCTTCATGGAAGGATTTCCTTAAGATGTGCTTGTCATGAAAGGCCTTCATCTTGCTCTTGTAAATTCTCGAATTCTCGTATGCATCGTTCCGGATCTCATCAAGCTCATTTAATTGAAGTTTGCGAAGCGAGCTAGCCTTGTCTATGTCAAAATTTAGGGCCCGAATTGCCCAATAGGCTTTGTGTTCTATCTCCACAGGCAAGTGGCAAGCTTTCCCATAGACAAGTCTATAAGGGGACATTCCAATGGGTGTCTTGTAGGCAGTACGATGAGCCCAAAGTGCATCATCTAATCGTAGGGACCAATCCTTGCGATCCGGTCTCACCGTCTTTTCTAAAATCTGTTTGATTTCTCTATTAGAGATTTCAGCTTGCCCACTTGTTTGTGGATGGTATGGGGTACTCACTTTGTGCCTAATACCATATTTCTTCATCAAAGTTTCAAAAGGTCTATTGCAAAAGTGAGCTCCACCATCACTAATAATGGCTCGAGGCGTCCCAAATCTAGAAAGTATGTTTTCTTTGAGAAACTTGAGAACCGTACGATGATCATTGGTTCTACATGGGATAGCCTCTATCCATTTAGACACATAGTCTACGGCCAACAGAATATAGACATGTCCAAAAGATGAGGGGAATGGTCCCATGAAATCGATGCCCCAACAGTCAAAGACTTCAAGATGTTGAATTGGTGTGAGAGGCATCATATTTCGACGGGATAATCCTCCTAACTTCTGGCAGCGCTCGCACGCTTTGCAAAACTCGTGGGTGTCCTTAAATAGCGTGGGCCAATAAAAACCACACTGCAGAATTTTTGCAGTTATTTTCTTGGCTGAAAAATGACCCCCACATGCTTGATTATGACAAAAGGAGATGACTGAATTGTGTTCATCATCGGGGACGCATCTCCTTATAATTTGGTCTGGGCAATATTTAAACAATAGAGGTTCATCCCAGAAAAATCTGCGCACTTCCCTTAGAAATTTACGTTTGTCTTGCGCAGTCCAATGAGTCGGCATCGCACCTGTGGAAAGATAGTTGTCTATATCAGCGTACCATGGTGGATGCATAGCAACAAAGAGTTGCTCATCAGGGAATGAGTCCTCAATAGGTGACTCGTCAATGGAATTTGGTAGGACTAGGCGGGATAGATGATCCGCCACCACATTTTCTACCCCCTTCTTATCTTTGATCTCCAAATCGAATTCTTGAAGGAGTAGGATCCATCTTAGCAAACGGGGCTTAGCATCCTTCTTAGAAAGAAGGTATTTCAGCGCCGCATGATCCGTATAAACAATAACTTTGGATCCTATTAAGTATGGCCTGAATTTGTCCAAGGCAAAGATAACAGCTAGGAGCTCTTTCTCCGTAGTTGAATAATTAACTTGGGCAGGATTCAAGGTCCTACTCGCGTAGTAGATGACATGGGGCTTTTTATCTTTCTTTTGGCCTAACACTGCCCCAATAGCAAAATCGCTCTCATCGCACATCAACTCAAAAGGCATGGACCAATCTGGTGGTTGCATGATAGGAGCGGTTGTCAACATGTCTTTTAGCTTTGAAAAAGCTAATTGACATTCGGCACTCCACTCAAATTGGTTCTCCTTTTGTAGAAGGTTGCATAAAGGCCTTGAGATGTGACTAAAGTCCTTTATAAACCTTCGATAGAAACCGGCGTGTCCCAGGAAGGACCGCACATCGCGTATGCTTTTGGGTGGTGGTAGATTGGAAATTATGTCAATTTTCGCCCGGTCTACCTCTATTCCATTGGACGAGATGATGTGTCCAAGGACTATTCCTCTTTGTACCATGAAATGGCACTTTTCCCAGTTTAATACAAGTTGCTTTTCCTCACACCTCATTAAGACCAACTTCAAGTGCTCGAGGCACTCATCAAATGTACAACCAAAAACAGAAAAGTCATCCATGAACACCTCAAGAAACTCACCCACCATGTCCGAGAAAATACTCAACATGCATCGTTGGAATGTGGCGGGTGCATTGCATAACCCGAATGGCATCCTTCGGTAGGCGAAGGTACCAAACGGGCATGTAAATGTGGTTTTCTCTTGGTCTTTCGGAGCTATCTCAATTTGGTTGTATCCGGAATAGCCATCTAGGAAGCAATAGTAGGGATGGCCTGCCAACCTCTCCAAAATTTGGTCCATAAATGGGAGAGGGAAGTGGTCTTTCCTAGTGACCGTATTGAGCTTCCTATAATCAATGCACATACGCCAACCGGTGGTCACCCTAGTCGGTATAAGCTCGTTGTTGGCGTTTTCAATGATGGTAATACCTGATTTCTTGGGGACAACTTGGGTAGGACTCACCCATTGGCTATCTGAGATGGGGTAGATGATACCCACATCCAATAGCTTTAACACCTCGGCTTTGACAACCTCCATCATGTTTGGATTTAGCCGTCTTTGAGGTTGTCTAGTCATTTTTGCGTTTTCTTCAAGGTGTATACGGTGAGTGCAAACCAAAGGATCTATCCCTTTGAGATCCGCTATTGTCCAACCTATGGCTTCCCGGTGTTTTTTGAGTAACTCAATCAACTTGAGCTCTTGGTCTTTTTCTAGGTGGGCGGCAATGACAACTGGAAAAGTTTCCTCTTGATCCAAATATACATATTTAAGCTCGGATGGCAATGGTTTGAGGTCAAGCTTCGGTGGTTTGATGCTAGACGGTAGAGGCCTTGATGTGGTTGGTGGCAATTTTTCAAAATGGGGCCTCCACCGGCTAGTATCAACTACCGGTCTTTCTATATTTAATGCATGCACAATCTCACTGATGATGGGGTCTTTAGAATCCATGAAGTGTGCTAAGCATGTCTCCAAACTTTCTAGTGGTTCAAGTTGGAGGAGTTCTTCTTCTTCAAAGGTTTCAAGCATGTTTACATCGAAGAACTCATCATCATCGACATCCCTATGTCTTTTGCCCAAGTGAAATACATTCACTTCTAGTGTCATGTTTCCAAAAGATAATTGCATCACCCCATTCCGGCAATTGATGATTGCGTTTGATGTGGCAAGGAATGGGCGGCCTAGTATTACCGGTATTTGGGTGCTAGCATCCAAAACCGGTTGTGTGTCCAAGACGATAAAATCTACTGGATAGTAGAATTTGTCAACTTGGACTAGAACATCCTCAACTATCCCCCTCGGTACACGGATAGATCTATCAGCGAGTTGCAACGTGGTTTTGGTAGGTTTTAATTCACCAAGACCCAATTGCTCATATACCGAGTATGGGATCAAGTTCACACTCGCCCCCAAGTCTAACAAGGCACGTTCAATCCGGTAGTCTCCAATGATACATGAGACGGTGGGGCTACCGGGATCTTTGAATTTTGGGGGGGTCTTTTGAGTGAGGATGGCACTAACTTGCTCAGTTAAGAAGGCCTTTTGCTGCACATTATATTTGCGTTTTGTCGTGCATAGATCTTTTAGAAACTTGGCATAAGAGGGAATTTGTTTGATGGCATCAAGCAAAGGGATGTTGATCTTGACTTGTCTGAAAATCTCTAGAATATCTTGAGAATTTGGGAGAGATTTTGGGGCAACCAATCTTGAAGGGAATGGTGCTATGGGCTTGTAAATGCGTTCCGGTTGTTGTGGGGCTAAGTTAGATCCATTTTCATCCTCAGAATTTACCGGATCATTAGGCTCATCGTCCTTCACCGGAATAGTTTTGTCAATTTGTTTACCACTTCTAAGGGTGGTAATGGATTTAGCTTGCTCCATGTTTTGGTTGGAAGGATTAGGGATGCTCCCTTCATGTACTTGCTTTGGATTGGGCTGAGGTTGGGCCGGAAAGGTCCCTTCCCTAGCATTCAAGCGTCCCTTAATCTCATCAACCGAGACTTTCAGCTCTTGGAACATTTGTTGATTTGATTCATTTATTTGCGCTTGCCCTTGCATAAATGCTCTCAAGGTATCCTCTAATGAGAATTGAGGTGGGGCCATATTTTGCATGGGTGGCCCTCTTTGGGAGTTGGTAGGATTGCCCGTTGGGGCATTCTTCCAACTGAAATTCGGGTGGTTCTTCCAACTCTCATTGTACGTATTACCTACCGGTCCATTGAAGGGCCGTTGATAACCATATGTGGCATTGGCTGTCTCTTGCAGCACTTCCTTAAATGCAGGAATTGTGGGACAATCTTGCGTAGTGTGTAAGTCGGTGAGACAAATCCCACATGTGGTTTCAACAGCTTCCTTGGACTTGGAAACTCCATCTTTGCTAAGTTCCATGGCCTCAACCTTCCTTGTGAGGTTGGCTATCCTTGCATTTACGTCGTCTTCCTCTTTAAGGACATATATCCCTCCTTTCTCTTGAGTAGGCTTGGGGTTCTTGGGTTTATCCGAGGTGTCCTAAGATTGGGCGTTTTCAGCCAACATGTCCAAGTAACTCCAAGCATCATCTGGATTTTTACTCATAAACTCGCCATTGCACATCATTTCCACAAATTGGCGCATATTAGAACTTAACCCATCATTGAAAAAATTTATAATTCGCCAACTCTCATAGCCATGATGTGGGCAAGCAAGCAGGAGTTCCTTAAATCTTTCCCAACATTGAAAGAATGATTCACCCTCTTTAGCTGAGAAATTCATTATGGCCCTTCGAAGAGTGTTTGTTTTATGAGCTGGGAAGAACTTTTTCAAGAATTCCCGGTTCATCTCAACCCATGACCCAATCGAATATGGTCTAAGAGAGTGAAGCCAATCTTTGGCTCTTTCTTTCAAGGTGAAGGGAAAAAGTTTAAGTCTGATTGAATCCCCAGAAACATTGGGATAATGCAAGGTGGCCAACACTTCTTCGAATTCTTGCAAGTGTAAGTATGGGCGGTCAGAGTCTAGCCCATGGAATTTAGGTAAAAGTTGGATTACTCCCGGTTTTATGTCAAGAGTCCCACCGTTAGCTGGTAGAACTATGCAAGAAGGTGTAATTGTACGAGCAGGTTGTAGGTAATCCCGTAGTGATCTCATTGGAGGAACATTATGTACCTCATTCTCTCCTACTCCTTCCTGATTTGCGTTTGTAGTTGGAGTAGGGGGGGAGGATTCCTTAAGGGTGTTTGATCCATACTCCCCAAACTTTCACAATGCTCTTGATAATTCCGGACTCGTCTATGGACTGGCAATGGTCCAACTAAACCACCTTCAGGTTGAAGACGATTTGAATGATTACGTTCCCAACGGGACATAAACCACTCAACCAGAAACTAAAACTAATCCTATTCTAGAAAACTAAAATCTGAACTAAAAATTCTGAAAAAGCTATGTTAGAAAGGTATCACCTGATGCGCTTTAACTGAAAGAAGAATTCCTACAAAACAGAAAACTATGTTAGTTCTAAGAAAAATCAGAAAAACCTATCTACTTCTACTTCTACAGCCACTGAAACTATTTGAAAACTATTATCTACTCTCCCCGGCAACGGCGCCAAAAACTTGTTCGCTCGCCTCAAGTGTAAGGCTGCGATGTAGTAATAAATCTCGGTAAGACCGAGGTCGATCCACAGGGAAAGAGTAACAGCTTCCTAATTACTCTAGCAACTCAGTTTAATAGAGTAAATTC